>JARHVA010004120.1:372500-507500 GCA_037957365.1 Torreya grandis
AAAAGACTAAGTATAAATTACTTTGAATAAAGTGTCCAAGACTCAAAGCCTAAAATAAATGTCCAACAAAAGGTTTGAAAGAAATAACCCAGTAAATTTATGATCTAGTAGAATGACATTCGCACAAGTGTAAAAATAAAGCTAAATAGTCATCCTTTAGAGCTTAAATTTGATAGTTTGTGGGATGTTAAATATGTACATGTAGATGTCAAATGATAGTCACATAGATTTCAAATTCAATCCCTGACAAATCACCATTGAATTTCAAATATCCCAGCAATAATTGCATGAACGTTAAATACATTCATGCAGACATGAAAATTTGAGCTCATGAAATAACCATTAGAATTCAAAAGGTAGGATCAATTACAATGCTCAGTCATATAGGAGATATAATGGTGAGTCATGATTGATAGTTTAATGGGCCTAGGTATATCAATGGCTTGCATTTAATCATGGATTCAAATTTAATGACATGCGAGCAAGTTAATGAGTCAAGGAGCTCGAGAGGTTGCCATATAACATAAGTATGTTCAAGATAATAGATGATATATAAATTGAATTTTTTTGAATTAGGTAGATTAACAAAGTGAGATGAATCAAAATATCAATGATCCAAGCTAGTTTTTGATGGCCAATCAAATGAACACAAGCCTAGGTGACTTGGATGGAGGTTGACAAAGCAATTTTTGATGGGGCAAGGTAAATAAAACGCATGGAGTTAAGTTTGAGCATGGATTAGTTCATACCAAAGCTAATGTTTTGAAGGATGACACTAAGGTAGACATGCAAATCTCAATGGTTTCATCTCTAGGACCAACTACATGAAAGAGACCCTTCTCCCCATTATTGCATGCCATGATGAACTAGTAAAGAGTAGTTAATAGTATGACAAAACCCTAATAGATTGATCTGATTTTTATAACCACATTGATTTTAGAACCCATCTTGGAATAAATTGATCCGATCATTAAAACCATCAGGGAAGATCAAAGATGGAATAATGTAATCATGCAACCACATGAAGTGACAGGGATTAATCAAAATGTTTGAAGGAGCATAATTTGTAGTAGTTGTAACTATAGTTCAAACATTCAAACTGATTGATTCCCCTTTTCAGTGCCAAGGCTTTATTTCTTTTTCTTTCTTTCTTCTATAAATATAGCTCTTCAACTATTGTAAAATGGTACCACACCATGTATGGTGAAGCCCTATTGGATTGATGTTATATTTTGCCTTTAAACATTAATACAAGTCTATTTTTGAGTTTTGAATAATTGTTTAAGTTTAGAAGTGATGTATGGTGATGAGAAGTGATAATTCTCTATCCTTCTTTCCCTTATCCTTTCATGTTTGAGAAATATTTCCTAGTCTAATAGGTCATATAGAATGTAGTCTACTGTGTAGATATTTTTCAAGTGTACAATTGTCCTTAGAGTCTGCATTCTTCCCTCTAGTTCATTTGCCTTGTGTTGCTGCTCACATCTTGCCTCTATATTGAAATACTCATGTTAGAACCCATTAAATCTTAGATACTAATTTGTATGATTTGTTTCATCATGGTAGAAAAATGTATGGTAGAAATTTTTAGAATACATTTTTGGTACATCACCTCCTTTAGAGTAGGTTCAATTTATGCATTCTTTAACTCATTTCTCCATAAGTAAGCAATAGTTTAAGTGATAAACAATGCACAATATATTCAGGGAGCTAACCCTTAAATATAGTGTCCCATTTTTGATATAGGTACACCCACATACCTATAAATTTTCTCATGTTTCCCAAATATATAAGAGGCCTTAAAAACCTCTTTTAGGGTGCAAGATTTGATGACAATAGTTATGGCATGCCCAGTGGGACACATTGTCTTCAAGACAATTTGTCAAGGTGAATGTTGGTGTTGATAAAAACCAACTATAAATTGGTGTGCTACTTAACATTTGGTGACTCCTTTAAAGTAAATCTAGTTTTAGATCATTATATTTTTATAAACTTTCCCCCATAATTTATGGTCCTCACTAGGTCATCCTCTGCTAGAACATCCAATCTTATTAACTCACCTATTCTACCTAAAGTTCCTCTTACAATTCAATATCCACAACTTAATATGCCCTTTAAACAATGAGTAAATTTTTATAAAGAGGAAGAGGTTGAAGAGGCTTAAGAAGTTGGATATCTTGAAGAAGAAGACATGGCCAAGCCTCATGCTTTACCTACCTTCCACACTGATAACCCAATCCAAATTCATGCATATGATGTCATCCTTCCTAACACCACAAAAGGTGTGCCCAAATTCAATGGTGAGACTCATATCACACCTGTAGACACTTAAAACTGGCCATCGATAACCTCCAATTAGGCTTTTGGCTATTTTCCATCTAAAATGCATGATTTGGCCTAAAAACATGTAAACATGCTAAATGATGTGAAATTGACGTATTTAAGTGCCTATTTTGGCCTAAATGGGGCAATGTAATTTATGGGCTAGCTAACTTTGATCAGTTCATTTTGAGTCAAAATGCCAAATTTGTACCTGCCTGCTCTGGATTGCTCTTTCTTATCAAATCTTTTGCACAAGACTTGTGCCTTTATTATTTGTTATTGGAAACATTATAAATGGGAATATGCATCCAACACATCTGATGTGGACTTCCAATTCAAATCTACTCAAATTTAGGACCAATAGCAAGACATTCTAATCAATTTGAGTAATTTGTGCATAATGTGCTTAATCATGCCTAAGATCTAATTAACTTGAATCAAGGCCTAATAAAAAATTCCATGGAAACTTGTTGAATAATTTGTTTTGGAAATGAATATTTAATATATACATCATCAAATGATCTCATTTCTTAGGAAGACATCCCTAGGCCATAAATGCCATAAATATCAGGATTCATGCCCTCCATGCCTCTTAATTTCCCCTTATTCCAATGTTATGATGAGGATAATTACAAATTTAATTCCAAAAATTGAATTAATACTCAACCACACATTTCAATCTTGAGATGGATGGCTGAGGTTGATTATGATCAAATCCCAAAATCTATAAATAAGAGTCCTCACAACATCATTTCTAAGATTAATTTATGCAAAGTTATAATGCAGAATTGGTTCAAAAAAGATCCATGAAACTAGTTTTATAATAAAAAATTTATTCCAAGCCAAGCCACAAGCCAAATGTTCCAAAAGTAGATGAAGGTAAACACACTCCATTGAAGAAGACCTCTTGAAACACAAGCCAAACAAGGCACCATTACAAAGGCATTTAGAGCATTCAAGGAAGGTGAAAGGAATTTTTGTGTTTCCATTCCTTGATTTTTAGTTGTGCTAGTCATTTTATTTTGTTAACTAAGATCTCCCTAGTGTCTAGGCCTAGAGATGTTAATCTATTAGTGTGTTTATTTTACTTTGTTTTCATTTTGGAACTAACACCATACTAACCATCCTGTCTTGAGTCAAACTCCTAGATCACATAATGACACACCTGGTAAGACTAGATGCATCCCACATATGAATAATATCATTTTTCATCTTTAAAATATTCATTTGGATCATTAAAACTCTTGTAAATTTATTTTATAACTTTGTTTTACCATTTTTTGTTACCACAGATTTACACAGTAATTGACGTCGATAGGAAATACCGACATCGATTACTTGGCTCAACTAACTTCGGTTAGTAGAACTGACATTGGTTAGATCCTTTTTGGACATTACTAATGTTGATGTTATATAACTGATGTTGGTCACTATGTTTTCTTAAAAACACAAACCTGAGAGCTATTTTAAAATGCTTGGTTTGGGGTCATAAAGACTCCGTGTTAGATGATTTTTTTTAAAACCACGTGTTTTCTCCTAAATTTTTAGAATTTGGTAGTAGTTTAGCTTCAAGTTTAATATATTTATTACAAAATTTGGAAAATCCATTTAATTTTTTTAATCTAACATATTTTCTTTTGGGGTGATGCCTTAAGGGTAGACAGGTAACCAACGGATTTCAAATTTGATAAATCATGTTTTAGACCACCTTTTGAATGATTTTAAAATGAATTAGGAACATTATTTTGGTGCTTAAAGTAAAATTTAAGGTGCTTAAATAAGTGTTTTTAGTATTAGTTTTCAAAGTCACAATTAAGACCAAGGGGTCAAATGAACACCACCTTATTTTCATTTGGGCTTAAAAATGAACTCATCTTTCCAAGATTTTTGTCTTCAATAGTTGCTTGATCTAATTTTTTTTTGGGAAGAAGAGGGATGTTGCATGTATGATCTTCCATTTATCCCCTTTAGGGAACCCTTGGAATCAAAAGTACCATTCCTATTACAAGTAGCATAGTCCAAGGATTAGAAAGAATGTTGCCTAAATCACTCCCAAAAAACTTGTCAAAGTTTGGGTGACCTTGAAAATGAACCTAAAGTCTTTTTATTTTCATGTTTTAATTATTTTTATGCATCTTATCTTTTAGAGGGGACTTCATCACCTCCCAAAAGTTATTTAAGGAAGCTTTGACCTAGGGTTTCACCTCCTGACATTGACATTATTTGACTCTTTTAGAGTTACACACGGGACGTAGTGGCACTTTAGACATCGCACTACACTAAGTGAACAATAGGATGTAGTGGTTACAAAAAGGACCAAACCTTTTTGTAATAAGCCAAGTGATACAAACCAAAAATCCATGCTTTTATTTTACATTATTTGGCATGAAAGTCATTGTGTAATTGATTCCCCTAATGACATTCAAAACTTGATAGTTTAGTCAACCCCATATGCCATACCCTTGTTAGGATTTGGATGATTATACTTAGTGTATTTTGGTCATTTTATCATTTGGTATGTTTTGAGACTAAAACATATTTATTTGTTCATAGATCCATGTCAAACCCAATTTTTATATACGCCACTCTTTTTTCTAAAGATGTGTTATGCTGGCCATTTTACACCACACTTGTGCCTTAAAATTTTTGCCAAATTTGTTTGTGTGTATATCATTTAAGTTGCAGAGGGTAGAATTATGTTTCCCAAATCATGCCAAACCATTTTTACTTTGAGTCTTTGAAACATAGTATTGACCAAATCATTCAAGCATGTTTATACTATTAGGCTGCTCAATTTGTTTCAAGACTTGTTTACTATTGTATCAAAACCATTTGTTTCAAACCACTTTATGTATACCATTTAGACATCTATCTTATGTCATCATGGTGTCCAATCTTGGCTAGCCTATTTGTTCCAATCTTAGTTTTCAAAATTAAGTTTTCAATTAGCCTTATTAAGTTTATATCCAAACATTTATTGATTTCTATTTATGCCTCAATTCATGGGGCTGATACATAGATCTTTCTCTTTTGGGTTACAAAACTTCAATTAATCGTTTACCTAAAATTGAAAACTATTGATGGTTTGTTTGTTTAATGCCTATCCTTATCATTATTTATGCCTTTATTTGGGAGAACACAACCTTTTTCAAAGAGCCTTTTTTCTTATGTCTTATGCCAACTTATCATGTTTATGTTTGATTTTGTGTGATAGGTCTATGTCAAAGCTATTTCCAAACTTGTTAGATTAAATTAAATCACATTAGCCTTTGTTTCAAGTCTATATTTTGACACCATTTGGCCAAAAGTCCTATCACATGCCTATTTGTTTGAGCCTATCTTTTGACTCTATGTTTGGACAAAAGACCTAGCAACTCAACTTTTCCCTTCTAGTTTAGACTTTGTTTGGAACACTTTGACCTAAACCTTTGACATGTCAGTTTTCATTTAGATGCTTTACCTTTTGTGCATTTAACATTTGATGTTAGAATTTTTACATTAGGTTGTTTTATGCCAAGTCTTAGCAAAAACCACATTAGAGATACAAATCCACCCCTTCGACCAAGTTAGACCAAGTTTGAACCATTTGTCCTTTAGATCATTTTTTGAGTTTGCAGAACTCTAAGTCTTTTTTTTCCAGAGCTCTCATCATTTACATGGATGTCTCACTACACTTATGGTGGAGTCACTTACAACTAATTTATGATATAATGGCCACAAAAAATGAATTTTATGGCTTTTGTCAAGACCCCAATGATGCTAATATGGTTTGTGAGATAGATTTCTATCTACCTCATATTAAGCATTCATGGGAACAAAGTCGCGAAGCAACTTACAATCAAAATTGAGACCTTTATTGGTATGAAGAGGCTTGTGAAGAGGAATTTGAAGACCTAACTACAAATAATGTTGTTTTGGATATGAATCCATACCCTATTTACAATAATCAATACATGGAGCATAGTCAAGAACCAACTTATGAGCCAACTCATGAATAGAATGTATGGTTTATGAGGAAGACTTGGATTATTTTACTTGTACAAACAATCAAGTTTCATTACATCCTTTTTTATCTAATAATCAACTTCCCCTAACCCTCCTTTGGATTATGTGAGCTATCAAGCTCTGCAATATCCAAGGAATACCATTATCATTCCAGGACCTAATCCTTTGGCTTGTGTGAGCAATTATGCTTCACACCACCCTATTGTTACCATTTTAGGACTTCATCCTTTGGCTCATGCAATCAATCATGCTCCCCAAGGTCCTACCATTATCCAAATATAAAACATTCCTCATCTAATACTAATCCCAACCAAAGCTCAAATAATCTAATCATTTGACAACCAAGCTATATTCAAAACTAGTATTTTCCAACTCATTGTAAACCAAGGCCAAGAAAACCAACCAATCTAAGATTTTTTTGTTGAACCAACCATTTGTGATAAGTCAACTTATGATAAATTGCATATTGATCCTATACCAGTTGTCAAGGAGTCTCACACTAATAAGCCAATCTTTGTTGAGTCACTTCTTAATGATTATAACCACCTTTGGGAAAATCATTACCTCAACCATGTGCCTATTTTTCAATATCCTCCTATTGAAAAGATAGTCTTTAAGGAGTAGTCTCTTGACCTTTTTCCCATCCTAGAGGAGTCTCACTTTGACAAACTAGTCTTTATGGAGCCCATCATGCCATCACAGGCCATTACTTATCCAAAATTAAACATTTAGTAAGACATCATTGTAATAGAGTACCAATCAAATGAAGAATTAGAATTAGAGTTAGGTTCTATTCTTGAATCGACATCAAATTTAGCATCAAAATTAGAATCTAAATCAACATCAGTCTCAACATCAGATTTAGAATCCTTTGAGTTAAAATCAGATTCAAAAGAAAAATATGTTTGAGGATGTTACAATATTGGTTACACATGCCTCACAGATCAATTTGAATACATTTGTGATCCTTTTATGGTTTTTGAGGATGAGTAATTCAAATTTGACATAAGTTATCCTAGTATCTTCTACAAGGATTATGTTGCCTCTCTCCATTCCATTACCATTCCATAGGCCATTACCATCAACCAAAATAGCCATATCATTGACATTCCATCTCCCACAAGTGTCGATTGGGACTGATAGAATCACACTTTCTTTGAATGCATCCATGGAAACATAGTAGTTGAAAAAGAGTAAGGAGGCCAAGACAACATTCATATAGCAAAAGAACACTCTCCTAGTGATACCTTTTCGAAGGTGTTAGGGGATAATCCAAGTTAGAGCTTAGCATATTTTAGTGAGACTTTTTTGGAAGCGCTAAAAGACAATCAAAGTCAAAAGCTAATGTACATTAGTGAAACCTTCTTGGAGGTGCTATGGGATAATCAAAACAACTTCATTGGTGAAAACCTTTTTGAGGCACTAAGAGCTGAGCATAAAATTTATTCATTACTTGATGAAGATAAAATCAAAGATCAAATCAAAATAGCTTCCGATCTACAACATAATCATATGGTTGCTAATTTCAAGATCAAGCAATAGAAAAATCTAGTGGTACTATCAAGATAATAAGTCTTTCACCTTGCCACAACCAAAATTATGTTAAATCTAACATCAACAACATTACATGTGACTAAAAGTCCTAATCTTAATTTGTTTCTCCACCATTCCACATTCCATTATCATTTGCCATTCCATTTCACAATCAAACCTACCATCCATTATTTGCCCCTATTTACCATCGATGGTTGTACTTTCCTTTATAGAAGCTATAAATATACCTTATCTTGATGCTTGAATGAATCAGAATCAATGACCAAGGAAGATAACAAAATCATTTTTAGTAACCAAATCTGCAAGCCATTTTTGATAGAGTAGCTATTATGACAAGGTGTGGGCTAGAAATTAACATGATCAAGTATTATATTTGTATCATTTGTTTATTAAGATGTGCATCTCCCCATAAGCAAGAATAATATAATCAAAAACCACACCCAGGACAAAAACATATACCATATTGTTTCACATTGCCATTGCCATTGTTACATATCCATTTGCCATTATCAAAGTGCCCAAATATTCACCCCATCACTTGGGGGGAAATCCTCTTACCATTTTATCTAATATATCTATTCCATCTTTATCCTTAGCAATGCCATGCTATCCTATCATTCCATTCCTATCTAGACCAAAGCCTATTTTTAGTCATCCTACCCAATCCTATTTTGATCTTGGTTCCTTTGGTTCTTCCTACACTTTTTGTTAAAGGATTCTGATTAAGTTTCAAAAATGAATATAATCTATGTTTATAATGATAGTATATGAAATTAGTGTGATAGTTGATCTGGCAAGATATATTTCATCCTATCGAGTTTGTTTATGTGAACCTGCTTATAACTGTCTATGGGCAAATCAATGTCTCACTAGTTTTGCTACTAATTATAACTACCTATAGGAAAATTAGTATCATTAACCTATGTTGTTGTATCCTAGTTATAACCACCTATGGGAAAACTAGGGGTAATAATTATTTGTCATGCATTGTTGCATCACCATGCCATCACTATTTTCATTTGACTGGCTATTTTCTAGATTTTAGAACTTGTTGGGACCTAGTTAGTTTTTTCCCTACATTTTATGTGGATGGAATTAATATGACTTGAGGTCATTTTGGGACTATGTGGGTCATGCTCAATTCATGTTGAGGTCACCTCAATTCCCCTTTCCATATTCTCTCATCATTTTGAGATTAACCTAAGCCAAATGCTCTCACCATTTTACAAGTAGGTATCTTGTCATTCTCTAACTAGTTAAGATATCTCAAAATACCAAAAGAATTCATAATATTTCAAAATCCAAAAACATTTGTCTTATCTAAGGCTAGTCAATTATCCTTGATCCACCTAAGGCTAAATGATGTGAAACTGACATATTTAAGTGCCAATTTTGGCCAATGTATCCCTAAATGGGGCAATGTAATTTATGGGCTAGCTGACTTTGATCAGTTCATTTTGAGTCAAAATGCCAAATTTGTACCTGCCTGCTCTAGATTGCTCTTTCCTATCAAATATTTTGCACAAGACTTGTGCCTTTGCTATTTGTTTTTGGAAACATTATAAATGGGAATATGCATCCAACACATCTGATGTGGACTTCCAATTCAAATCTACTCAAATTTAGGACTAATAACAAGGCATTCTAATCAATTTGAGTAATTTGTGCATAATGTGCTTAATCATGCCTAAGATCTATTAACTTGAATCAAGGCCTAATAAAAAATTCCATGGAAACTTGTTGAATAATTTGTTTTGGAAATGAATATTTAATAGATACATCATCAAATGACCTCATTTCTTGGGAAGACATCTCTAGGCCATAAATGCCACAATTATCAAGATTCATGCCATCCATGCCTCATCAATGCCTTCCATGATGCCCTCCATGCCTCTTAATTTCCCCTTCTTCCAATGTTATATTGACGATAATTATAAATTTAATTCCAAAAATTGAATTAATCCTTAACCACACATCTCAATCTTGAGATGGATGGCTATGGTCGATTTTGATCAAATCCCAAAATCTATAAATAAGAGGCCTCACAACATTATTTCTAAGCTTAATTTGTGCAAAGTTATAATGTAGAATTGGTTCCAAAATGCTTCATGAAACTAGTGTTATAGTTCCAAATGGATTCCAAGCTAATCCACAAGCCAAAGGTGCCAAGAGGAGATGAAGGTAAACATAATCCATTGAATAAGACCTCTTAAAGCACAAGCCAAGCAATCTAACATTACAAAGGCATTTGGAGCATCCAAGGAAGGTAAAAGGAATTCCTATGTTTTCATTCCTTGATTTTCAGTTGTGCTAATAATTTGATTTTATTAACTAAGCTCTCCCTAGTGTCTAGGCCTAGAGATGTTATGTTATTAGTGTGTTTATTTCACTTTGTTTTCATTTTGGAACTAACACCATACTAACCATCCTCTCTTGAGTCAAATTCTTAGATCACAACAACTAGTGAGCAAATTATAGATTTTTATAATTTTTGTATTTTTCAAAATATTTTTTTTAGAGAAAATTGCCATTAGATTCCTTTCCATATCCCTTAAAGGGAAGGTGCTTTATTGGTATAGGACTCTATAAGGTAGATGCATCACAATATGGGATGAGTTTGGAGTTTTGTTGACTTCCAAATTTAGAAATGAAAGTCACCACACTTCTCTCATACATCAACTCAATGTGATAAAGAGGGGACCCAAATAAATAATGCATGGATTCAATGAAAGGTTTCATAAGACTTGGCATAGGTTGCCTCCTCCTATGAGGCCACCTACTAGTTTTGTGTTCCCTACTTACTTGAGAGCCACTGGGACAAAAATTGATGTCATGCTTCAATCTATGGGAGGTTCCACCCTTATTGAAGCATATGAGCTTGATACCAAAAATAAAAATAATCTCATCTAATATGGAATATTTCCACCTAAATTATCTATGTCTCCATTATCTCATGCTTATGCTAATGCTCTAGATGTGGTTCAAACTCCTAATGCCAATACCAAGCCTAAGTCTAATCTTAATAAGGCAAATAATGTGAAGGATAAAGATGTATATATAAAATGGTTGGAAGCTAGGATTAAAAGAGGTAACATGAAATAAGGTGCCTATCATAATCCCTTACCCCATCAATAATAGTATGGTCAGCAATATGGAGGAGGGAGAGGTCAATGGCAGCCTAACTCAAACTTGCCTATAAATGTGTATAGTCTTACCACCAATGAAAGGGACATGGTACTAGTTCATTATAATATAGTGTAGGTAAAATATTGGAAACAAGACCAATTCATAGAGGCTAGTGAAAATAGAGAGCAATATTTGGTGGCTCAATGAGTAGTTACTCCCCTCCTATAAAATGAGGATGAGGTAATGATGTAGGTTAATGAGGATTGACAACCTCAAGGAGAGATATTCACCAATTTTTTTGTTAAAGACACTTTTATGATAAATCAAGGAGCTTCTTTGACAAAAAATATAAGGGCTAAGAGGAAAGATCTAGGATCTGGCATCAACATACACATAGTCTCATCCAATCCTCCTATAAGGTAGTAAGGCATGACTGAAAGTGTGAAAGGTCTATTCAAAATGTGGTAAGGTATATTCAAGGTGCCTCTATTCCTAAAGTTCTAAGAAATTATTTACCTCTAAGGACACAAGAAAAGGTGAGTAATAATTCTCTAAACATAATATATTTCTTGAAAAGTGCCAAATCATCTATCTACTTATGGGATATCTTTCATATGCTTGGCCAAAAAGAATTATTACAAAACTAATTATACACTATTCCTAGTAGTTTGTCATCTTAACATAAAATTAATAGTCATTTTGTCCTTGAAAATTCTCCTAAAGCTATTGTTAAACCATCTACTAGGATTGACAAACCTCCACCATTTTACCTCACTCTCATAGTGGGTGATAAATTGGTTCACAATTGCATAGTTGATAGTAGAGCCTCTACCTCAGTCATGCCCAAAGTTGTAGATGATAAGTTGGGCTTGAAATATGAGCCTCATAGTAAAAGAGTGCCATATATAGATGGAAATGTTGATAAGACTATAGGTCTGATAAAAAACTTAAAGGTTTTCTTGCATAATTATCCTAACTTTTCTATCCTTCAAGATATAGTTATTGTTGACCTCCTATCTAACTTTCTAATCTACCTGTCAAGGGACTTCATAGACAAGATTGGTGGGTATCTCTCAGTTGAGTAGTCCTTCTTGGATTTTAGAACAAGGTACAAGGCAAAGGTGATAATAGGACACAATCTCTTGCAAGGTTTCATAGTGAACCTTACATTAAAGCAAGTCCTAATTTGAATTACGTTGTTCATGAGAAGGAGGAGCCTAATGTGGATGGGGAAAATTCCAAGCTTGAGGATATTTTTGATCTATTTTTGGATGAGTATGGTATAGTTCATATGGGTATGATCCTTATGAATTATTTGAGCAAACTAATCTTGGGACTTATTTCATGCAGGAGGAGCCATTTGAAGGAGCTGAGGTAAGTGTAAAAAATTCTCATGCTCCTGAATGCAACTATATGATTCATGAGTATGATGATCATAGGTTAATGAACCTAATTGAGCACCATAGTGGGAATAATGATGTTTTCATTCTTGCTATTGATGAATATGCTCTAGATTGTGACACTCGTGAAGAAGAGGAGGATGACTTATGGATAAGATTTGAGGCTATATATTAAGAATTTGACGACATTGGTAATATTCCTTCTCCCAAGAAATGTATGTCTGATGTGTTTGTTGATGAAACTAATTAGTAGGATCTCAAGTGCTCTATAAATTATGACAGTAAAGGGCATGCTATTAAGGAAGATGGGCATCAATCTTTTATTCAAGAGCCTATACTTCTAGAGGTACCCAGTCAAGGTAGAAGTTGTTGTGCCTAAAGGATAGTTAGGAGATCCATCTAGTATTGAGCCATGCTTAGAGGTGTTGGATCATAAATAAGAACTTGATACCCCTAAGCATCAAGTATATCTCGTGCAAGAAAATAGAAAGGTTGAGGTAGCTATCATCTTTCTTATTCTATAGTATGAGGAATGTATATCAGATAAGGCAATGATAAAAAAGATTACAAATCCAACCAAGGCTATTCGAGAGAAAGAAATATCATCCATGAAGGTCCCAAATAGTTTACTTGAAAACATAAGAAGATTCAAAGGTGATATGCTTCTTGATCAACTACATATGTAAGTGATTAGTGCTTAGCATGCTCCTCATGCTATGCTACCTTCATGGAGTGATAAAGATGCAAGGGGAACCATTTTTGATCCTGGTTGAGGTATGATTAGATGCTTCACCTCAAGATGAGGTTTTGTAAATATTGGGTTAGGTGTGTGTTTCCTTGCTTGTTGTGTTGTGTTTAATAAGTGTTCTAAGCATAATTGTGTTTTTGCTTGGTTCTTGTATTGTGTGTTACTTAATCTTTTTCTTTCCTTGTGTTTTGTGTGTTTTTCAAGGTAGTTTATATATCCAACCTGTATACTTGTGAATCCATATCCCAATGGATAGTATTAGGTAACTGGTCATGTCACCCTTGGGAACTTGCCAAATATGTTGACCATTTTTCCACGTAGGCCAAAATAGATCAACCCCATATAGTAAAAATATTGTATAGTCACTTTTTATAATGTTATAGGTTATGTTACAACTCATTTGGTGTCATTTCATATGAAATTATAAGTTTTGGTCATGGTTTAGATTACTCCTTGTGTCCTTTGGTGTCTTAAGGGTCATTTTTTGATCATATATGCAAGTGGAAAATTTTCATGGTGCTAAGCAATTAGAAGAGAAAGTTTAAAAAAGCCTAAGTTTGAACTTGGGAGACATTTCAAATTTTGGCTAAGTGTTAGGGATTTTTTTGGGAAAATTGTCCAAGACAAGGATCCCACATAATTATTTATTTTGGGTAGAAGTTCTACAATAATTTTCTCGAAGATATAATTATTTTGGGAAAATTGTCCACCTAAAAAGATAAGTGTTATATTCCTTTCAAGAAATTATCTGCATAATTTTATCAAAGGCATAATTATATTGGGGAAAATGTTTGACAAAAGTTTTGAAGGCAGGTTTATTTTAGATAAATTGTCTGAAACACAAGGCCCACAAAAATTGGTCCAAAACAAAAATCCTAAAGGGTTAATTTATTGAGAAAGTACCCTTTCCAAAAATCTTGAAGGGTTTTTCATTTGGTAAAGTGACCAAGGCAAAGTTCTGAAGGACCATTGCTTTGAAAAAATGTCTTATACAAAAATCTTGAAGGGTATTTTTCTTAGGAAAGTGCCCTAAATGAAAAGCCTAAAAGGTCATTTTCTTTTAGGAAAATTATCTAAATAATTTTATCGAAGGGTCATTCTTCAAAAAAGTGTCCTAGATAGAAGTTACAAAGGGTCATAAGTGTCATTTAAATTAAAAGGTCTGTGAAAGAAGCTATGTATGAATTCTTTTAGGAAAATTGTCCCATGATAATTTCCCTGAAGACCTCATTTCTCTTGGACATTTTGTTTGCAAGAAAAAATATTGAAGACATGAATTATTTAGGATATTTTGTCTATAGGAAATGGTACAAGGACATAATTTATTTTGGGAAAATTATTTGGGACAATTTTTCCAAAGGAAGAATTCTTTCAGAGAATTTGTTCTGAGGAAAAATACTAAGTACAAATTCCTTTAGAGAAATTGACTGAGACTCAAAGCTTGCAATAAATATCCAGTAAAAGGTCCAAAAGAAATAGCTTGGGAAATTTGTGATCCAACAGAATAACATTCATGTAATTATCAAAATAAATTTTAGTAGTTATCCATTAGAGCTTAAATTAGATGGCCTATAAGATGTCAAATAAATTTGTGTAGACATCAAATGATGGTCATGCAGACATCAAATTCAAGCCTCGATAAAAAATCATATAATTTCAAATATCTCAAAAATGATCATGTGAATGTTAAATACATTCACGTGAACATCAAAATTTGAGCTCATGAAATAGCCATTAGAATTCAAAAGGTAGGATCAATGATCAGTGCTCAATCATACATGATATCCAATGGTGAGTAATGACTAACATTTTAATGGGCCTAGGTAGATCAATAGCTCATATTTAATCATATATTTAGATATAATGGCATGTGAGTAAGTCATTGAGTCAAGGATCTTGAGAGGTCACCATGTGGCATAAACATGTTCAAAATGATAGAGGATATACAGATTGCATTTATTCACATCAGGTGGATCAATGAAGTGAGATGAATCAGAATATCAATGATCTAAGCTAGTTTTTGATGGCTAATCAAACAAAATCAAGTCCAAGTGAATTAGATGAAGCTCGATAAAGTAATTTTCAATGGGATAAGGTAAATAAAAGGCATGGAGCTAAGTTCAAGCATGGTTTAGTTTGGACCAAAGCTAATGTTTCAAAGGATGCCACTAAGGTAGACATGTAGATCTCAATGGTTTTATCTCCATGACCAACTACATGAAATATACCTTTCTTCTCACTATTTCACAACATGATAAACTAGTGAGGAGTAGTTACCACTAGGATAAAGACCTAATAGATTGATTTGATTGTTCTAACCACATTGATCATAGAACCTAGCTCAAAACAACTTGATCCCATTATTGCAACCAGCAAGAAAGATCAAGGAGGGAATAATGTAACTATTTAACCACATGAAGTGACAGGGATCAATCAAAAGGTCTAAAGGAGCATAATTTGTATAAATAGTTTTAACTATGGTTTAAACATTTGGGCTGATTGATTCCCCTTTTCAATGCCAAGGCTCCCTTTCTATTACTTTGTTTCTTCTATAAATATATCTTTTCAACTATTGTAAAATGGTACCATACCATGTATGGTGAAGCCCTACTGGACTAATGTTATATTTTACTTTTGAACATTAATACAAGTCTATTTTTGAGTTTTGAAAAAAAATATAATTTTTCAAGTGATGTATGGTGATGACAAGTGATAATTCTCTATCCTTATTTCCCTTATCCTTTCATGTTTGAGTAAGATTTTCTAGTCTAATAGGTCATATAGAGTGTAATATAGTGTGTAAATATTTTTCAAGTGTATAATTGTCTTTGGAGTCTTTAATACACCCTTTAGTTCATTTGCCTTGTGTTGCTGCTCACATTTTGCCTCTATATTGAATTACTCATGTTAGAACCCATTAAATCTTAAAGACTAATATGTATGATTTGTTTCATCATGGTATAAATATGATGGTCATGTGGAAGACATTTTTGGTTCATCACCTCTTTTAGAGTAGGTTAAATTTATGCATTATCTAACTCTTTTCTCCATAAGTAAGTAGTAATATAAGTGATAAATAGTGCACAATATATTTAGGAAGCTAGCCCTTAATTCTAGAGGCTCATTTTTGATATAGGTACACCCACATACTTATAAATGTTCCCATGTTATCCAAATTTAGAAGAGGCTTGAATAACCTCTTCTAGGGTGCAAGATTTGGTGACAATAGTAGTCATATTAATTAACATTTAATGCTAAAATAGTGTACTTATGACCATCATTTTACACACGCTTAGCTCATTCTTAATTTAATGGATCTAAGCCACTATTCATTTATCTATATGCAAATAATACCTATTTAAAACTAATAAATATGTATAATTATTCCTAATATTCACTCTAGATATCCTAATCTCATATTTTTACTAATTCACACTTCCATCTTAGTTATTACTTTCTAGAAAAGGCTACTCCTTTAGGACTATCTCACTTATCGATTTCATCTGAATCCATCAATTAATCCTCCTATCAAATAAGGAATAATTTATCAAATCAAAAATCACTTAAAGACTCATTCCACATGTTTCATAAGCCCCATCTAAGGAAATTCCCAAAATATCACTATAGAGCCATATTTCAAATCATTTTTCACACAAGATGTTCATATATGGAAAATCACTAGAACATCTAGATGTACATTAGATACAAATACTTATTTACCATAATTTAGAGCCCACATAACTCTACTATCCTTTAGTTAAGTCTACATAAACCTCAAAGGTCACAAGTCAATATTTGAGCACACTAATTAGACCATGATTTCATAAAAATCTAGCATTACACCAATATTTCAAATACACCACTATAACATGTGAGAATTACATGAAGTTTGATCCCTTTTTAGAGTATAGATATATAGGTAATGTTAAACACTCAAGGTGTTAAGGTATAATACAACATTAAGGATTAACCCTTTTTCTAATTTACTATGTTATTTGTCATTATTTACTAAGTTAGGATTTAAAGTGAAGAATAAGGTACATAGAGGATTCCACAATAGATCACACAACATAAAACACACATAGGACCAATGAGGGATAATGCATAAACCCATATTTTCATACAAGGAAAAAATCTACATAATGTTGACACTCCCTACAACCTATAATGTAGGTCATCCTTATTTTATTAGTGTGGCCTCATCTAGATATTAAGTCAATCCATGTTCTTGATTCATAGTCAACTAACATAGTCACATAGTTAGATCTATAGTCACATTCAAAATCATGCATTTTTAATTTTCTAGATAAGATTTTGTCCATGTTCTTTCCCTCTTTGGCATATTTTCCATATATAGTAAATTATATATTAGTTTGATTAATTTATTTCATATCTTAACATTATTATTTAAACAAAATTTCTTCATAATTAGGAATTAAACCTTTCCTTATTTATATAATTTTGAAATAACATATTGGTAAACTTGTCTATTAATTGATTATTGTAAAACCTAATCATTCATGTTGCTAGGAAATCTCTCCTTAATTTTATCATTTTCAATTATTGTATTAAATTTTAAAATTTTAATAAATTCTTTATTAGCAACAATCTTCCAAGTTCTTATTTCATATTTTTTTCAATTTAATAATTTTTTTTCTACCTATATTAGACATAATAATGCATTAAGTTGTCCTCAAGTTGAATATTTTCATATTTTAGTTGATAATACCATAATGGCAGAACTAATTAATAGATTTTATGACTGAATAAAATAAAATTACAAGGATTTCTTTATAAGAATCGATAAATGCAAGATATGTCCATAAAAATTTTAGAGAAGAAATTAAAAAAAAACTGAAGGCCAATCCTCTAATACTTCTAATATTATGGGTTATTTGCCTTTCTCGACATTATTAGATACAAATTTTATACTACCTTCTACTATAGGTAAACCCAAGGATTTAAACAAATTCAGATTCCCATTCCTAATTAGTTATTGGGACTAACTTTGGTTGTCACACATTTTTCTTATCCAGATATATAATTCCTTATGTATGAGATTCTATCTCTACAGACTAAGGTGTTACATTTAGAACACGGTGCTTCAAAACTAAATTAGGTGTTATATTGAACACTCAATTACACACTACATATACATAACACATTGTAACATATCCTTTGCTAACTAGTTTTTTTCAAACCCAAGCTAATATTATATGATAAAAAAAGGTGACCCCAGGTAACACTTGAGAGCATTTCATTTAGCATGATTGGACTATGCATCCAATAATTAGTTGATGAACCATGTTATTTACAAGAAGTCTAAAAGAGTACAAATTTATATGGTTCTATGATTTTACACATTATTTAATGCATGCATTCAATGCATTGGCCAATTTATTTCTGGCACATTTCTTGATCAATATCAATGAAAGGATATCATATGCTTAGATTTCATTACTCAAAAAAGGATCCAATGATCCTATTGTAAAATATGCCTTAAATAATAAGACCATGCTATCTAAGATGAAAAATCTAATGACCAATAAGGAATTGTAAGATATATTTGAACATAGCTTTATTCAACCCCTACATGAATGCATTATGTTTAATAAGTTTCTCTCCTTCATGGATTGGTGTCAAATGATAAAGGAAAGAGAGGTCAAATTATTGACAATAAATAAGTTAAAGAATGAAACCATCCCAATTTATAATTCCAATACAAATAATCTAGGTAAGAAACCATACAAGGTGAGTCCAAATGATAATAGTAATGATAAAAAGGAAACAATGAATACTATTTTTGAACTAACTCCATGCATTATATTATTATCTCCTCCTGGGAGACATTTCACCAATTTGCCATAATCTCCATATAAAGTACTCAAAACATTATTGAAATTCAATCTAACATCTCTCCCTCTAATTAAATAGGTTGATATGACTAATCCTCTTCTAAAAGGATTTGATCAGAATGCATTTTGTGAGTTTCATATATCACTAAGGCACACTACAAACATATGCATCAGTTTATGGTTTAAGATTCAAGACTTGATAGATGAAAACATCATTGATGTGGGTACATATATTGATATCACCAAGGAATAAGAAAGTGAAAGTAAGTCAATGAAAGTATTCATTTATTTTTTTCTTTATCATACATCTAATAAGATAACATATATATTAAGAGTGCATTATGCATAAAGTACACACCCTCCACTAGTTTCTTATCATTCTCAAATAGAGGCACACCATCCCTTAAATGGAATAATTAGTACATACCATACCTCAGTGCCATAGAGGCAACTCATCACATTCACAAATCATGATATATTTGGTGATGATTATGATTTGTACTTTTTTTTATTAGAGCACATATTGATCACCAAACTATACATAGTGTCATGGTTGATAATGGTTCAAGTGATAACATGTGTACTATGACACTTATATATCATCTTAGATAAAAAAATAGAGATATGTTTTATAATACCATAGTAATAAAATGATTCAATGGTCACATTCAAAGCTCCATTGGTGAGATTACACTACCTTTATAGGTTAGTCCAACACATGTGGCCATTAGGTTTATAATAGTACCTAGTGTGGGGTCTTCAATATATTAATGGGGAACCCTTAGATTTAACATATTCACAAAGTTAGTTCTACATTTAATAAATGTTTGAATTATAAATATTCTACTGAAGTTATTAAAATTCATAATATTCTATATGAATGATGCTTATAATATAAATTTATTATACTTACATAATAAATTTTAGTTAGGCAACCAAAAAGGTTCAAAATACTCAAAAATTTTAGAAGAAAATGACCATTTTTCCAAAGAGACCTATCCTTAAAAATCCACTCAATCGACATTTTATCATAGATTATAGAGATCCACTCTCAACTATATCACATCTGATATTGATAGTATAGGAAAACCAAGGTGTTTCATAAATAACACCACCTCAAAGTTCATACACTCCATGATGGGTTCTAAAAAACCTTAGAGAGTTCATCATGATAAACAAAATGAATAGAATACTACATAACATCATCATGATAGTGGATCTTATGGTACAAAAATAAATCAATAATTAGATTATGAATTTAGATCAATCTAGTCACAATAATATGACACTTTCCATTCATAAAAGGTCACCCTTCTTATGCTAGGTACAAGACCTATTGATTGTTAGTAAATTATAGGACTCATTGGTTAATATCATTATTTATATTTCTTAGTTCATTTATTAAAAAATACAAATCTCAAATATTCTAGAAAATTCAAAAATTGAGACATATGGATGATATGTCAAGTTTATTTGAATCAGTTAATTTATGCTCAATATACTCAGGCTTTCTCCATATGTCAAGTTTATATCAAAAATATTTCACAAGTGTACATGAGTGAATAAACAACATATAGGTTGACATATCCAGATGTAGCTTCAAGTGGTGATACTATCTCATACCAAAAAACTTAACAGATAAAATAATGCTCTATCCATATAGTAATTCACTATGTTCTTGTCTGATTCTGATAGACTCATCCCAATGAACATCAGATATGTTTTCTTAGATCCAAACTAGTCACATGACTCCTACAGCTGGTTCACATCTTAACAATTTCATTGTGGGCATCCTTTCACTCATGTTTTATCCTTTTATGACTATACCTCTTGGTCATACTTCCAATACAATAATTTGTGCAAAATATGTCATTTTTTTCTCACTTACATTTACATTAATATTTTACTAGGTACTGGAGTTGTTGAATATACCGATGTTATGAATTACCTATGTTGAGAAATTACACTTATTCATGCATGTTTTATGGTTTTATTATATTCTTCATGTTTTGTGTGTATTCATTATTTAGATTGTGTAAATTTAAATATGTCCTTGTTTGTAGCTCTAAGCCTATTATATGATTCTTTACATGTGAGTGACAATTTTAATATGTCCCTTGTATGTGACTCGTTAGCATTATTTATTGATTATGTGCTTCTGCATGTGGTTTTATGTAATACATCATGGCCATGACACTTATTAAATCCATTTGATTAGTTTTTTATTCCATGATCAATATCATGCATCTCCCCAATTTTTTGATTCCATGATGGATATCATGCTTCTCCCCCAAGTTTATTTATTTATTGTTACTTATTATATGACCACTAGTTATTACATTCCTCATTAATAACATATATCTAGACATGAAATTATGAATTTTTAGTTCTACATGAATATTATGTTACTATATTACTTATTTTATCTATGATGATTCCATAATTTCTAAATGTTATCATTATTCATAATGTTTCCATCTTTTACATAACATATTTTGTATGACTTTTTTTTAGTTAAGTTATTGTGCAAGCTTCACAACTCAGCTCAAAAGAGGGGGTATATACATTGTATTTTCTTAGAGACTAAGCTATAAAACCCCAATACATAGACATAAAAACAAATTCTTATTTGATCATAGTCGATATCAATATTTTATTGAGAAATAAGTTTCAAATAATAACACTCCATTTGGATAGGGGTATAGGCTGACAGTGTCCATAATAGTGCACTATTGTCCTATCAGTCATAAAATAATGATTTTTATAATTTATCATAATCACAGGTAGTTAAAATATAATTTAAAATAAACTAAAAATAATAATTATAATTATAGTTATCTTTTCCACATAGTTTTAATCAAAATGGGGGCATCATGTGCAACATGTGTTTCAGGTTATCACACATATTGTTTCTTAGAAAGTAAATTGATATCATTTAATCTCATAATAAATATGATAAGATATCATATTGGGGGAATGTGTATGGCACATGAGCACATATTTACCCAAAATTTTCCCCAGTTTTGTAGATGGAATGAAAACATATGTAATTCTCTATGATGCATATACTATAATCAAATCATGTTATTTTTACACTGATTTTTCACTAGAAATGAATATTATTCAATCTAAATTGGTTTATTTACCCATTTACATCATTTTTTCACCATAAATGATCCATTATAATTCATACAAGGATTCTAAGAAACTTCACTACTTTTGGTATGCAATGATGGAGTCAAGCACGATTTGAGTTCTTAAGGACACTCACATATCGATGATGGTTGAAAATGCACATTCAAATCCAATATAATAAATTAAGATAAATATGTAAGGGTCCTACCCTCTCTATTGTATCTTATGAATTTTAAGAACACACAAATGTTAATGATTTCCTTATTAGTAAATATAATAAAAATCCATACATAACAATACAATGAAACTAAAAACTCTAGCCTAAGAACTAGGGGGACATAACATAATGAAGAAGGTCACAAAATAAAGATAAAAACATAAGAATTTTACCTCCCTTGTTGAAATTTATGTCCAATTATTTTCATAAGGATGTTCATGCTCGATCTATAACATTATAAACTTATAGTAATTCTTCTCCATGTTGGTAGCAATTCTCAAATGGTCACTTATGGCTTTGTATTACTTTGGCTTGGATTGGTGTGAAGCATGGAATAAAATGGGCATTATAACACTAATTTAATGGCTTCTTGAAGAAATTATTACATAATAACCTTACACACAAAATATTGTTGGATGATAATGATAGAACTTATATTTATAACTCTTAGAACTAACTCTAACCTTAGGGAGGTTAGGTTAAATTCTAACTTTGGTTGAGTTTAAAATAACCTAGGTTGAGTCAAGTTAACCCTGGGTTGGGTCAAATCACTCATGAAGTATTAACACCTCATTTTTAAATATTTATGAGCCATGACAACTCACTTTAGATATTTGTGAGGTTGTGACTCACCTTTTTAGAATATTATGAATCAATGAATCACTTTATTAGCTCTTTTTACCTTTGACTTCATATTTGGATAAAAATTCCTTTTTTGATAAATGAAATTCACTAATTCAACTTGGAATTTTTACTTAGTTAAGTTAATAAAAATTTGATTTTTAATTAATCTTATTGAGTGATTTTTAGATTTTGGCAATTGTTTTAAATATTTTGAATTAATAGCTCAATGGGCCAAGAATGTCAAATTACTAGGTTGTAATTTGACTAGAGTTAAAATTGAACTAAGTTATTGGTGTATGTAGAGTAATACCCCAAATAAGAAAGACTCACCATGTTTTTGAGAAATTAAATACCTTACATAGATGAATTTGGGAAATTAGGTGATTTCTATGCTTAAATTATGTTGTTTGCTAAAAATTAAATTGAATCCCAATTTAGGCACTAAAGTGGATGAAATTAAGTGTCTACAATTTGCCTAGGTTTGAGAACAAGTTGTAAGGAATAAGCATAGTAAAATATTTTCAAATAATGCAAAATCCATTAAAATGAAAGGTTCATGCCCCAAAGGGTGATCAATTAGACATTGATGCTCCTTCGAGGGAGTGGGTAATATAAATAGAGTCATTTAACGTTCCCTCAAAATGAAGAGACTGATATGATCTAGTGGTAACTGGGGTGGAATTACTAATTTTCCCAAAGGTAGTTATAATCAATAATGGTGGTAGAGTCACTAATTTACCAAAGGAAATTATAATCAATAACAAAGTGTGAGACACTAATTTTCCCAATGGTAGTTATAATCAGTGGCACATATATTTGTTCCTATAAGGCAATGGGACTGACATTAATTTACCCAAAGGTGGTTATAATCAATAAAAAAATGTGACACACTAATTTTCCCAAAGGAAGTTATAATCATTAACACAAGAATTTATCTTGATATGGTAGGTGGAATAGGAAAATAATGACTTACCCAAAGGTAGTTATAATCATTAGCATGGGATGGAAAAATAATGATTTGCCCAAAGGTGGTTATAATCATTAAATTTGTAAAAAAAAAATGATTTGCCCAAAAGTGGTTATAATAATTTGCATGTTTAAATCATGTGATTTAAAATGAGTTTACCCCAGAAAGGCAAGATACATCATTGATCAATCCAAAAATAATTTGCTACACTTGGGAAATTAACATGGGGAGATAATGCAAAAAATCTATAAAATGGATTTATGATGAATTGGGAAAGAATAACAACATAGCTCTAGCCTAAGTGTGAGTATGAAGATTCACATTCAAACTCTCATAGGATATAGGTATAAAAATAATATTGTTAAATGAGTCTTAGAAGAGGCCCAAAAAGATGGTTTGATTATAATACAATAAAAAAATAAGGCATGTAAAATAGATCATAAATGTGAAAAGTACACTTCCTAAAGTGTGCATGATGAACTATAGGCTTGGGAAGGATAAAAATAAAATTTATAGATATATATTCACCCATAGGGTGAAAATCAATTTATTTTTATCCTAGACTATTAAAATTATGAGCTTTGGTTTTCTACACTAGTGAGCTGAGAAAAATGGCCCACACTAGTGACATGTTTCAAACCGAGTGAGGGAGCATATACAACCACCGCATGATGGATCACCTATAAGTATATTCAAATTTATCATTAATTCTCTTTTCATTGCATTTAATGCTAGGTGTAGGTAAAAAAATGGTGAATTCATCATTTTCTTATAGGGCCAAATATTGGCTTTACCAAGGAAAGTGGTGACTTTGTATGAAGTTATCATTCCTAAAAATGGTGAAATCATAAAAAATGATTAGAAATCATCAAAATAAAATTTTCCTATTTTTTGGTAAAGTCACTATTTTTGTGAAAATGAAAATGGTGATTTCACCTAAAAGGTCTAATATCACTTAAATAATGACTTTATCATTTGGGAAAATGGTGATTTCACCTTGGAAGCCAAAAACACTTAGTTTAGGGAACTAATAAGGGTCTAGACTTAAAAAAGAGGTAAATAGGATTAGTAGGATAGGCTTAAGCTTAGTTAATAACATATATCTATGCTACACTAACTTAGCTGTGTTTACAGGAGTAGCTAGCTATCTTGAATTATTGGGAGTGACATTCCAACTACTTATGTACCATTAAGATCTAGATGAATGGGATGGTTGAATTATTATAGGAATTGGATCTATAAAATGTGGCATGGATTTTAATCATCTAAGTAGATAGGGCATACTTGAGCATATTTATGAAGCACTGGCATAGTGAGACATCTACTTTCCATTTGCCTACTAGAGAGGCAATAGTGACACTTAAAGATATTTGGCATATCCTCAAGTTAAAATTACAAGGACAAAGGTTCTTATAAACACCTTCACCACAATATTAGGGCATACTAAATTATTTGGTTAGCTACCAGGGCATCCCCATGGTTTAGGGGAAGGTATACATAGACATTATTGAGACATACATGGATATTCGACTGGATGATCTACCTATTAAATATATTTCAATGCCAACACTTATTGACATGAAGGTTGTGGTTTTTATGGATATTTTCAATGGCATATTGCTACCTGATAAGAGCATATGATACTTTCACATGGGACTTAGAGGCATGGTTTGTAGTATGCTAAATGAATTAACATATTTAACATGGGGGCCAACTATCTTGGCTCAAATTTATAGATATATCCACATGATATATTATTAGAGAAGATGTAGCATTACACCTCCACTCTAATAATGGTTTGGGACTAGAGAAAATTGTTATTGAGAGACAAGTGGGGCAATAATGGGTGTGGGACCCTAAGGATCCATTAACATATAGATGGGAGTAGAATGGTATAGAGTGATAAGGGTACAATGGGGAGATATATTTTTATTTTTGTATGTTCGATGATCTCACCCCATAGTTTTTCATCTGTAGACCTTACCTTGCTTACCAGTTATAGTGTTTCATAGATGGATGGTGTATGGCATACATGAATACTAGGTGTTTTCTTATTGGTAGATAGTCTCATATCATTGAGGAGTACCACCCTAATCAGATACTCTAGTAGTTTGGTTTCACACAAGATATGCTTGAGGGGCCTAGGTGGTTTGTTCATCTCACATGGGATATTAATGGAGACACTCCATCATTTAGAGGAGTGTGGTCACTACTAACTATCTCAATATTCTATAAGTTATTTAGGATTACACAAGGGGTGATATAGATGTAGGTGTCACTCTAGCATATATTTATTGGTGGGTACATGTGTGCCCATTGAGGCTTATAGTTCCCAATCAGCTAGGTTGACAAAGGCCTATGGACATTGACAAGATGGAGGCTGATACATACAATGATAATGGGAGTAATTTGAAGGTTAGTGGAGTTGAGGAGGGTGATAATGATGATGATGATGATGGCTTTGATGGTGGTGGAGATGGTGATGGGGATTATGAAGGTGATGGTGACATAGTTATGATGGTGATTGATTCTAGTATAACACATGTTATAGGGACATAGGTTGATCTAGGCCAAGTAGGGCCTTATGGCAAAACTATAATAGGTAGGGATGCAAGCATGTTAGAGGAAGAGATCACCTCTAGGTTGAGGGAGATCACTAACTTAGAGTAATATGTGGCTAATTTATAGGGTACCCTAGACATGCACAATGATGATATGACTCAACTTTAGTTAAATATTAACCTATTAAAGCACAAGGTTGCCAATATGGTATAAGTATAAGCCTAGATCACTATAGAGAGGGATCAGGCCATTAATGATAGGGATTAGACATTAACTAATGTTGAGAGGCTTTGATGAGAGTGAGATGAGGCACGTAGAGGTAATACACATGCCATATTTTTGCAAATAATTATTGAGAGCCTTCAGGATAAGGATGAGGCCTTGTATTACCATTGAGATTATGAGAAAATTAATTCCTAGGGACCAATAAATTGCTTCTTTTGAGGTTTAGGATGTGTAGAGAGTAGTTAACAAATCCAATTGATCTCAAACTAGAACCCATGTGATAGGGGATTTAGGGCAATTACTTTTTCAACCATGGCCACCATTACTAGGACCACCATGGCCAGCAAGGCCACCTCTATCCATAGGTCCCATGGACATGCAGAGCCAGAGATTAGCATTGGCATCTTGACATTTTATCATTTTAGCATAGTTTTGGCATATGACATTGTACTTATTGTATCGATATATTGATGTATTTTGACACATCATTATGGTAAGTATATATATTTTATGTATTATGACATTTGAGATAGATTAACATTCATTTTTGGTTCTTTTGAGGCTAATGTACATGTATATGATATTAATTTGATATATATACGATGCCATATTTATGTTCATGTTTATCTCATATTTAGCATTTTGGATGTTTAGTATTATTGATATTTATGCTCATGTATGCTATTTAATTTAATTCTTATGCCATGTTTATGATATGTTTTTCTATTACTTATCTACTTATATTGTATGACTCATATGTATGCTTATTCAGAGATGCACATCTATATAAAAACATAATAAATCATTTTTATTTGTTTATTACTCATTAGACTCAGGAATGTGTTTGGATATTTGGCTAGTTTTAATCATAGATAAGTACTAATATTGCATTGATTTGATTGTCTTCATATTCTTGATTTTTATTGTAGATTATGATATTATGCATCATAGTTATGAAAAACCATAATGACAATATATTCCCTAAGCATAGAAAATTTAGTTTAAATGCTACTATAAACAATATAAGAATAATATATGAACAATCAAATCTCAAGTTTAAATATAATAAATAAACCAATTGTAAGACTAAATACAAACATTCAAAACCTAAGTACATGATATGGATAATCAGGATTTAAGTGTAAGAAAAATGTAATAGCCCTATGACAATCAAGATATAAAAAGGTAAAAAGTCAAAATAACAACCCAAAAATAAATAATAACAAAACAAATAAGCTAAAAAACAAACAAAAACAACCAAACAAACTAAACCAGATGAATAAATAAACAAATGAAATAGAAAAAAATAAAACAAACAAAATAAACAAACAAAAATAAAATAGACAAGGCTACACAAATAGAGGAAACAAACAAGGCCATATAAATAAATAGACAGACAAAAAAAACAATTTATACAAACATAGTAAAAAAACAAATAAAAAATGAAAGTAAAGAGAAGTCCAATAAACAAACTATTCTAAACACACAAAGGCAAACAAGCAAACTATACAAATAAAATAAAGAAATATACAAATAATATTAATCATAATGTTAGTATAAACAAAATGCAAATTATTTGTGTATGTGTAATATATGTTTTAATCTTGGAAACAAGGTGATCCCTAGGCTAGGTAGTAATGACACAGGTAAAATAACATAATAAAAATGACACAAGGTTTCCCTTAGGCTACATAAAAACAACAAAAAATGGTACAATGATAAATGGTTTCCCTTAGGCTAGAGGGAACAACGACACAAACAAGATGGCAAACATTACCCCTAGACTATAGGATAAAACAACACAAACAAAAAAAATGGGGGAAATAGAGGAAAAGGAAGAGGTAGCTTTGCTGACTCTAGATGCACTAGGCAAGTGGACATTGCCTACATAGTTTTATAAACACAAGTCCCAACATGAACTTTAGGCCAAATGTAGTTCTCCCAAGATATGAGATAGAATAAAATTGATGATAATAAAAAATGATTAACTTGTATAGGAATATGGAAATGGTCTCATAAAATGGTGAGTACATAGGAAAAGAGGGAGATGACGTTCACAGTCATGAAAATGTTAACATATAAAAATTGCACAAGTGAAAGAGCATGGCTTAGGATAAAACCACACTAAAAGATAAGATATGCATACCCAATAATGAACTCAATCGATAATTTATAGTGTTTGCTACATCTATGTATTAGAATGAGAATGATCTCATAAAATAGAGAGAGCATTGGGAATGGTTGCTTGTAAAATGGTTAGAGCATTTAAACAGAGATTGCTTAACACAAGATCAATAAACTCAAATTCATGATGCTTATGCATAGATTTTATTGGCCATGTAATCTATTATGGTAATCCTGAAGGTTATTCAAGGTGTACATACACTTCAAATCTAGTAAATATAACTATTACAAGTGAGCTACCCTATAGTCCTCATCATCAATGATGTACTATAGTGAAATCTAGAGAGAAGGTAACTTCACCTCAATAAGAAGAATAGCCTCAGTGACCTAAATAAGTGAGTATGGGGTATCTCTTGTTGGAGTGAAAAATGTGGTATGGTAGGCCTAAAGGGGGTTAAATAGTTGAAAGTGCCAATTATGACTAGCTTCATTGATAATGTTCTTTATAATATTGACAATGGTTTTATTAGAAGCCTCAACTTGGCCATTGCCTTGCAGGTAATAGGTAATAGAGAATATTGTTTGTTACAATATTTGGTATAAAGTGATTTCACATATTTGTTTTTAAATGATCTACCATTATCATATATAATGTTATAAGGTATACCATAATGATAGATGAGATGGTTAAATATAAATTTGGATATCTGCTTACTAGTTATGTGAGGGGAATGGCTTCCACCTAGTTATTTTAGTAGTTAGAAGCAGTCAAGACATGTTTATGGCCATTTAAAGATGTAGAATTTATCTTTCTTATGAGGTTGAGTCCCCACATTGAGAATAATCATGGTTTTATTAGTGGTTTGAGCATCTTGGCTGGAACATGAATAGGATTATCATGTTTATGACACGTTTAGAACCTTTTCACATATGTAGGCACATCTATTTCCATAGTCAACCAATAATAGCTAATACACAATAATGTTTTGGATAGGATGCCTCACTAGTGTGGGATTCACATACTCATTCCTGGACTTACCTCAATGTTAATATGTATGCTACCGAAGGTAAACAATAAAGAAAAGTTTAATTATAGATTCTATGATATAGGGTAAGTCCAAGTAAAATATAAGAAGAGGCTTTGTGGATGAAGGCTTTTTATTTATTATGTGATAGGTTATGTGGATTAATTTGGTATTGGAGATCGGCATATATGTCAAAATACCAGGGAGATGTGGGACCAATAATGTCACAGACCATCTCAATGGATGATTGTTCATGTGATGGTGCTAAGAGATGTTCCACAAGAAATTGATAATCCCTAGCTTTATCTATGATCTAAATCATGGAACCAATTATGGACATGGCATTAATTATTATGTTATTATATTGAGTTATTCATTCAAAATAAATGTTGTTAATTTTTTTTGGAGAGTATTGACCATGTATTTATATGGTACCAAATTCTTATCCTTCATTTGGTATTGGTCTTTGACTTGATTTATGATTATTAGTTAATAACCATGTACTAGTAAATGTTTTATGTTCCACTGTACTATTTGGTAAATACATACAATGAGTGATTCATAATTATCCATGTTGTTGGTATAAGGAAAAAAAATGTGAAAGGACTTAGGAATAAGATCCCCTTTTGGTGTGATAAACAATATTCTATCTCCTAAACCACAAGCTATGAATGAATCATCAAAGTACATTTTCACTATTCTACCTTAGGAGGTGTTTCTTATTCTATTATCATAATGGCTTCATCTAGAAATATAAGTATAATAGGTTGGGAATTGTAAAGAGGGGCTTCTTTAATATGATCTATGAGTAATTTTCCCTTAATGACCTTTTGATTGGCATATTCAATTTCAAACTCGCTCAAAAGGATGATCCATTTTACCATGCATCCCTATAGATCTATTTGGAAGGAGATACTTGAGTGGGTTTATTTTTGAAATAAAAATGGTCTTATTGTTTAATATGTAATGATGAAACTTTTAGGTTACAAAAACCATAGCTAAATAGGCTTTTTTGATCAACATATAATCATGCTCATACATGACCAATCTTCTACTTAGATAATACATGGGATTCTCTTTACCTTATTCATTGTGTTTTGTCAAAAGTGCCCCTAGGTCATTTTCAATTGTTGATAGGTAAAGTAAAAAAGGCTTGTTTAGCATAGGTGGAAATAAAATAGATGGATTCATTAAATATTCCTTGAGATGTTCAAATGATTTCTAGCACTCTTCATTCCAAGAAAAAGTAATTCCCCTCAGAAAATGTGTAAATAGATGGAATTCATTGGCCAAATATGATATTAAGCATCAGATTGATTATATCTTTTCCTAAAAACTATGAAGCTACTTCAAGGTAGATGGTGATGACATTTTGGTAATGGCTCAAGATTTGACTTGATTATAACATCAATGCCCTTATGAGAGATAATGAAGCCTAAAAGTTTTCTAAAAGTTGCTCCAAATAAACATTTCTTTGGATTAAGCCTAAGATTATACTCGTGAAGTCTCTCAAATATTTTTTGTAGCATTTTTGGATGGTCAACATGGGTCTTTGATTTACCCAAGATGTCATCAACATAGTCCTCAATGATGTCATGTATCATATCATGGAAAATCACTATCATGGCTCATTGGTATGTGGATCCTATATTCATAAGTCCAAACAACATCACATGATAACAAAATGTTCCCCATAGAGTGGTAAACACTATCTTATGCTAGTCTTCTAGTGTAATTTTGATCTGGTTATATCCTAAAAAATCCATCCATAAGAGAAAACATTTCATATCTGATCATTGACTCAATAATCATATCAATGTTTAGTATAATAAAGTCATATTTTGGGCAATTTTGTAAATATCCCCCAAAAAAGTACATATTTTAATATCTTGTGGTTTCTTACTCACTAGAACAATGTTATAAATACACTCTAAATAATTGATCTCCCTGATGCATATCACATCTAAGAGTTTCTCCAACTCTTTCTTGACTAGCAAAGCTATATGAAGTTGCATTTTTTGCTTCTTCTACTTAACTAGTTCTACATTTAGATTTACAATGAGATGGTGTACAACTAAGGCAGGGTTCAAACCTAGCATGTTTGAATAGGCCCATGAAAATATGTCAACAAACTCCCTCATAAGGGATGTAAAAACTTCATGTTCCCCCTCAGTGAGGTACATGCCTAATTTGATCCACTTTGGGTCTTCTAGAGTCCCAATATTACCTATAAAGTGTCCTCCATAAGAAGCATAAAACCATCTTCTAAAATAGTTAGCAATGAGGTAAACTAGTTGGTAATCTTAAAGTCTTATGTCTGGACTATCTCATCTAATTATCCCAATCAATATTAATCAAAATATCCTAATGATGGTAAAGGCCAAGTAATGAATACCTCATGGAAATCTTGAATAATTTGTGTAAAAGTTTGTTACTCCTCAGTATTGATTTTTGATCCATAAACAAGCTTCAGACTATTAGTTGTCAGGGATCAACCAACAAACTTGATTACTATTATGCAAGCAACTAAACACAGAATTAAACCAGAATGATAAGTAACTAGAATCAGAAATAGAAAAGAATAAGAGATATAAGAAACGGCCCTGAAAACTTGTATTAAACTCTTCCAGAAGTAAATACAATGAAGAAAATCACACTTTCTTCTCACACCTCTCAGATGTACAGATCTCTTTCCCTCAAGAGTTCTCTCTCTCAATTACAATCAAATCAAACAACTTGGATTGATATATATATATATATATATACATACAATTATACTATTCTTCTACTTCTATAATAAGCTATGAAGATCTAATCCTATATATAATATTAGGAAACATGAGCATGCATTCACAACCATTAGATGCACCTCCTAATCAAGGGCTCAAAATAGTCCTCCTAAAGATAGAGATGCAGACTTAAGACTAACACTTAATCTTATCATGCAAACAATCTGTTCATCCACGAAAATAGACTTTTGGGAACACATAGGTGACCGACATCGGTCCTTGCCTGTCTACACATGACCGATGTCAGTTGATCTGTAACCGATGCCGATAGCTCCCAGTCGACCCCTGATCGATGTTGGTCACTCCTGACCAATGTCGGCAACTGTGTAACTCCAACAACCTATAATTTACTCATTTGGTGAAGCTTTTAGCTCCATAACTCAACAATCTCCCACTTGGAGATAAATAGCTACACCAGTACCTATATAACAACATCTTCTAGCTTCTCCATCTTCAAACGCAATCATGAAGACCAATAAAAGTTGAATGAAGATTCAAATTCTCCTTTGTTACCCGAATGGTTAACATATCAGTAGGGTTCTTATCTATATGGATCTTTTCTAGCTTCAACTCACCATCCTCCAATACCTATCTAATGAAGTGGTACCTAAGCTATATATGCTTGGTTCTTAAATGAAACACTGAATTCTTAGCCAAATGAATTGCACTTTGACTATCACTGTATAATCTACAACTCTCTTGCTCCTTTCCTAGCTCTTCCATGAATCGTGTCATCCATATCATCTCCTTGCTAGCCTCTGTGATTGCAATATATTTTACCTCTATAGTAGACAAGGCAACAACCTTCTATAACTTTGAAATCTAGCTAACCGCCATTCTGCCAATAGTGAACACATATCTTGTGGTGCTTCTCCTGCCATCCAAGTCAGCTGCCATATCCAAATCTACATAACCATGTAGAGAAGTGTTTGAACCACCATAGCACAAATGCCTACTACTGGTCCCTCTCAGATATCTGAGAATCCATTAAACTGCTTTCTAGTGCTCCTTCGCTGGATTGGCCATATACTTACTCACAACTCCCACTGCTTGGGCAATATCTAGTCTAGTACATACCATTGCATACATTAAGCTCCCAACTATAGAAGTATATGGAACTCTACTCATGTACTCTACCCAATCATGTGAATTATGACACTATTCTTTACTCAACTTGAAGTGTCCAGCCATAGGTGTGCTTACCGGTTTTCAATCCTACATATTAAACCATTTCAACACCTTGTTCACATAATCCTCTTGAGACAAAATCAACCTATGATTTTTCTTGTATCTCTTGATACTCATGCCAAGGATTTTCTTTGCTGCTCCCAAATCCTTCATGGCAAATGTGTGAGCTAATTTCACCTTAAGCTCAGAGATATCCTGCATGTGTGATCCTACAGCCAAAATATCATCTACATACAACAATAGAATGATATATCTACCATTATCCAATCTCTTAAAATACACACAATGGTCAGATTGACGTGTACTGTAGCCATGCTTAGTCATAAACCTGTCAAATTTCAAATACCATTGTCTAGGAGCTTGCTTGAGACCATACAATATTTTCTTCAATCTGCACACAAGTTTCTCCTTACCTCTGACCTCAAATCCTTCTAGCTGATCCATATATATTTCTTCATCCAAATATCCATGAAGAAATGATGTCTTAACATCAAGCTACTCAAGATGCAAATCGTCAATAACAACTAAAGACAATACAGTCCGTATAGAAGTCATTTTAACTATAGGAGAAAAAATCTCACCAAAATCAATACTTGGTTTCTATGCAAATCCTTTCACTACCAACCTGGCCTTATATCTCATCTGTCCATTCTCACCTTCTTTCAATTTATAGATCCATCTATTTTTTAGTGTCTTCTTTCCCACTGGCAACTCAACCAAATCCCATGTTTGGTTCTCTTTCAAGGAATCAATTTCCTCATTCATGCCTAACTCCCACTGATTCTTGGATTCCACCTATATTGCTTCATTAAAACTCTCTGGTTTTCCACCATTAGTGAGTAATAAATAATATAATGAAGGGGAATATCAAATTGGAGGTTTACTTACCCTTTTTGACCTCCTGATGGGTGTCTGAGACTCATTCACAACACGTTGTCCGCCCAAATTCTCTGACAGTGACTGACCTCAGTCACTTCCAGGTTTGTAACTAACCGACGTCTAAACTACCTGACTGATGTTGGTTCCTATTTAATTGGCATCAATCACTATCTGACTGACATCGGTTTCTGTATTACTAACGTTGATTCCTACCTGACCAACGTCAGTCTTTGTGTTTTCCTGTCTATGATTATTCTTTCCCACGAGCTCATTTTGGACTGTCACCTCATCCAATTCAACATTGCTCTACTCAAAATCATTCAGCTTTTATAGTTGATCACTGTACATCACTCCTCCATAAACACCAAGGCTTTCTAGTTATTAAGTCTATCAAAGACATCTGACTTCCTCTTAAGAGCATGCATCTCCTTCTTGCTCATGTGACCAAGCCTACAAAGCCACGTCTTCGCAATAGAAGAAGAATCAATAATATAATTAGATAGATAAAGGGTACCTACTTTCTTACCACCTGCTAATTCAAGTGCATCCACTGTGAGAGTTTATATGCATCTCTCATCACCCAACTTTCTTGAAGCAATTAGCCTTATCTTTAAAATTGGGACCTGCATGACATCCTTCAACACCCATGTGTTGGCCATCTGTAATTTTAGCTTCACTTCCCCTTTGCCAAAACTTTGACAAGGCACACTAGCCCCTAAATAAATCTTTCCAAAGTCTCCAAAGACCTTAACATGGAAAAATATTCTATTTTGAGCTGCATGGAAAGAGGCAATAGAATCTATAAAACAAGATTCAACTTTATCCAAGGAACATCCTAGAGCATCCTGTGCAACAACAACCTACAACATCTGCTTCTTCAATTCCTTCATGCTGATCTTTTACCAACCAACAATTTTTCTTTACCTGCTCTTTCTTTCCATAACATCGTAATTGACCATTCATGCTTTTCAATTCCTCCATTCTTAGCTTACTTTCTTCTGCCATTGCTATACTCCCACTCAATCAGAAACACTTGAGAGTGACCTGTAATCAAACACAAACCTACTTCCTGCAACCTTAGCTCTGATACCACTTGATGGGATCCCAGATCCCAATCAATATTAATCAAAATATCCTAACGATGGTAAAGGCCAAGTAATGAATACCTCATTGAAATCTTGAATAATTTGTGTAAAATTTTGTCACTCCTCAGTATTGATTTTTGATCCATAAACATGCTTAAGAGTATTAGTCTCCTCTAATTCATGTAAAGAAGGGTGAATATCCCCATCTAGTGGTGCCTAAAATATGTTTTCATTAAGAGACTTACCTTTTTCTTTACTTTTACCCTAGTCAAAAAGTGCCTCAAAGAGGTTTTCACTTTTAGACCTCAATGGTTGATTTTATTTTTCTTTTAGGTCAAGGAAATTCACCCACTCTCCTAAATAAGAAGAATGATGCAATCTAATATAAAATCCTTGCTTGTGATCTCCAAGAAGAATGTGATTCCTCAAATGTAAAATTTATAGATGGCCTTATCATTTTCAAACTCATCTAATGGCATTGTTGACTCTTTTTGGTCCTAGTTTATCAACTATGGGTGATAAAGGGTAATAAGTGAAGCGTGATAAATAGGGTTAGTGGTATAAAATATATGAGGGTTAAAAAAAATTATATTGGTAAGGTCATTGTAGATAGTACAATCAGACCTTGCATCATTATCACCATCAACTTTGCTAGTCATTGGTATTAGAACTTGAATAAGGTATGTGGGGTTACCTCTAGGTAGTTTAAATCGAATACCATGGGTTCCCTTGTACTTGGTTATTGAATAGGATTGATCATCCCTTGCTAATGTACCCCTAGGACTCTACCTTCATAAGCTAGGTGATCCTTAATTTAGTTAGGAGTAGGATACTTTTCACTTTGGTAATAGTTAGATAACTCATCAAATAAAGCTATGAATCATCTTCAACTAAAGGTTCAGGTTCTAGGCCAAAGGCTAGTTTGAAAATAATGGGTTTGTTTAGTTGAGATTTTCCCTTAGTCTACCACTCCATGTGAGTAGTCTTGGCCTTGGGTCTCCCATAGGATTTTGGATTCAGTGATAACTTAACAATGTGTAATGAATCATGGGTAATGTATTCTCTAATACCTTTGTTATTTATATAAAAGTGATTGGAAATGTCTGGTGGAGGTGTAAATGAGGTAGAATCTAGGTTATCTAGGTAAATGTAATTGGCCTCTAGTCCTCAATCAATAGCTTTAGATTTATTAGCTCTTCCTCCATAAAATTTTAATATAAGATTCAAGCCAAAATGATAGTTATATATTTTATAATCAACCTTAAGATGTTTACAATACTGATTTTACTAGAGGTCAACTCGTATAGTCACTTCCATCCTTGAATGGGGAAATTTTATACATTGATGCAACTTGGAATGTATGGTCCTAATTTCATGGATCTAGGGTTGACCTAAAAGAAAATTATAAGATAATTCTAGGTCTAAAACATGGAATAAAGTGTCATGGGTCAAAGGCATAATGACTAATGACAAGTTAGTAGTATGATCCACGTAACAATTCAAGCGACAATTCAAGTGACGGGTCCACTCTAATTGATGATAGAACTTTTGAGAGCCATAACTTTTGCATCATAACTCTAATTGACTCACCATTGGAACCATTGGAAAACTAATAATGAGGGGAACATCATGAGATGGAATTCAACTCTGTTTAATGAAGTTTGACCCATAAAAACCCAATGGAAGTGCCCCAAATTTCAATTTTATTAGTGCAGTCTAAAAATAGTAAGTCCTCAAATTCTGTATTGTTGTAAATCATGGAAGTCAGACCATTTAATCTCCCTCGAGATTGGTGACCTTCCACATCCTCTTCACACCTTCAAAACATGTATAAATGAAGATGTAACCTAAAATAGAAATCAGACATCTCTTCTCAGAGATAAGCATATGTTTGGGTCTACAAATTTAATTAATAAAACATCTCTTCTAAGAGATAACATTATTTGAATTATTTTATTCTTGTTTCTTGAATTATCTTTCAACCAAATATTTTGAGGTTTGGATCATTAGTATTAGAGTGGTTTATCTTTAGAGTGTATGATCCCAAGGATGAGGTCAGATTACAGGAAGCTTGGGTGGAAAATAGAACCAATAGACTATCCACCTATTCACTCCAAATGACTTTAAATGGTGGACAATACCGAGACATCCAATCCTTTCAAGCAAATGGTGAATGAAGCCCTTCAATAGTAGAAAGTAAAGATGCTACAATAGTTCACTCAAACTCTCCAACAAATCTTGATGGGAAATTTTGTCTCCTCATCTACACCCCCATATCCTTTCATTGCTGCAACACCCTTCAAGGTTTAGGTGAATTCTTATATCCCTGAATTTAAAGGCAAAATCAATGCTGATGTAGGATAAAATTGGTTGGATCAATTATCTTCTTATTTTTTTATAAAGAAATTCACTGATAAAGAGAAGATCACTTTTGATCTTTTGAACGCATCATTACCTGTCAAAAATTGGTGGGAAGTGTATAAAAAGAGATTCAATGCAGATGATATTGGCCTTGAGACAAAACCTATTTGGGATGATTTCATAGAAGTTGTGAGGGAAGAATATTACCCCATTAGAGCAAATGATGATCTGTATATAGAGTGGTAACAACTTCACCAAGGTAAGGAATAATCTATTCAAGATTACATTGATATTTTTCATTCTCTATCTGTGAAATTGGGCATCCAAGAAAGTGAAAAACACAAGGTTTTCAAATATCATGGCAGACTACAATGGTACATATGTGGAGAAATGGAACTCTTCAATTTGGAAACCCTTGGTGAGGCGTACAAGTTCATATTGAAGATTGAGCAAAAGCATGGAAGAATGAATATGAAGAGTCAACCTTCAAAATGGAGAAGTAACAAAGAAGGTCAAACACAAGGCCAAAATTGGAAGCAAAAGGAAGGAAAGGCTAGGAAGTGGTGTGATTATCACAAATCTATAACTCACTCCAAAGAAGAATGTCGAGCCATCAAGTCCCTATTTTTTGAGTCACAATTCTCAACATCTACTGCTCTACCTCACATAGACCCTATAGTTGAAGAGGTTAAAGAAGAGATTATAGATACTGAGCTTGAATCCATTGTTGCTTCATCACAAACCCATGAGGAGAGGCTAGATGACAAAGAAAGGTTGTTTCACTCTAAGTTATGGGTGAAAGGTAAGCCTCTACATTTCATTCTTGATAGTGGAAGTCAAAAGAATTTAATCTCTGTTATTATTGTGAAAAGCCTAAATCTATCCATGAAGCATCACCCAAAGCCATATAGTATTGGATGGTTGAGTCCAGGGAGAAACCTCCATGTCACCCACCAATGTCTTCTCTCATATGAAATAAAAACCTTCCAAGATGAGGTCTTATGTGATGTGGTTAATCTAGATGTTTGTGATGTACTCTTTGGTTAGCCATTTATGTATGATCGACATGGTATCTATGAATCAAGAACTTGAAGGATTACTCTCACTCTTGGAACATAGCGCTATAGGGTACCAGAGGTACCACCTTCTACATCTATCTCTCTGATTAGTGCCAAGAAATTTGATCTCATGGTGGTCAACCCACAAGAATCCAAAAGGGATGATGTTGTAGCCTTGAATACATAAACAACACAACAACATAATCAATTATATACCAAGCTAAAGAAGTTCACAGCCTTCCATCCATACACTGATGGTCAGATAGAAATGGTGAGCAATCTAGCCCTGCACAGTTCCATAAATCAGAGTCCATTCCAAGTATGCATCAAGAATCAAATCAAAGTACAACTACCACACTTGATGAAAAATCTTGATGTAAAGGGGACCATTACTTCTCAAGGAGGGAGGAATGATCCAGGTAACTATTCAGGTGATAATTCAGGTGACAAGTCCACTTCAATTGATGTTGGAACTTGTGGGAGCCATAACTTTTACATTGTAGATCTAATTGACTCACCGTTTGAACCATTAGAAAGATAATAATGAGGGGAACATCATGAGATGGTATTGATCTCTACTCAATGAAGTTCTACCCATAAAAACCCAATGGAAGTGATCCAAATTTCAATTTTAGTAGTGCAATCTAAAAATAGTAAGTTTCTAAAAATAATAATTCCTCAAATTTTGTATTGTTGTAAATCATGGAAGTCGGACCACTTAATCACCCTCAATATTGGTGACCTTACACATCCTCCTCATACCTTAAAAATATGTATAAATGAAGATGTAACCTAAAATAGAAATCAAACATCTCTTCTCAGAGATAAGCATATGTTTGGGTCTGCAAATTTGATTAATAAAACATCTCTTCTCAGAGATAACATTATTTGAATTATTTTATTCTTATTTATTGAATTATCTTTCAACCAAAGATTTTGTGTTTTGGATCATAGTACCTTATGTTTCCTATTCCTCAATGTCATATACCTTAATGACATTGGTATCTGGCTATAGGTTAGTTGATGTGTATCTGAGATGCTTGACCAACTTTAGATACACAATGTTGAATCCTAAACCATTTTCTATAATGATGCATTTAAATTTATGGTTTGTTATACCGAACTCCATTTATAATGGGATATTATGTAATGGGCCTAGGGATGACATGTCACTTTGGTTAAAGGTAATATGTTGGCTAGGGGCCAAATACATTATCATGGCTTGAAATTTATTTGATGTGATGTCATTAGGTTTGAGGGATTGAATCAAGTAATCATTCAATATATCTTTGTGGATTCTCAATGTACATAGCAAATCTATGATGGATATTTGCACAAATGTCTTTTTTAGCTACTCCAAAATATCATAGGTCTTCTCTTAAATTTGGGTAGTTGGTTTTTTTGATAGGCATAAAGGTTTGAATGGGCTCATTCATGGCATTTGCCTACAATCACTTGATGGTAATATTGGCTCATCAAGATGTGATTACACAGTTTTGATCTGGTATAAGACCTTGGTAATTAGCTATGGAGGTAATATGGAATGGAATTGTAATTATTGAGTGGTGTTGAGCTTGGATTATAATATGATCCAAAGAATAATTACCAATATAAGAAAGTTGGTAAGCATTGCTTGCTTGATAGGAATTATTAGGTGAGGGTCTTGCTTTATTGGTAGTTGGTTAGGGATTAATGGTAATGGTGGTAACATGACCACCTAAGACATGTATTAAAACATTATTGTAGGTATATGTGATGATATGATGTCATCTTTGGTTGGTTTTGTTAGTTTACCCTTAGTTTAACTATTCTGCTATTGTTATTGTGGTTGGCATTATTGCTGCTAATTTTATGGTGAAATTTTATACCACTATTGTTGCTATTATTGGTACTACTACTAGTTATTTTTATTTTTATGTTAGGGAAATGGATTTTGGTATATTACCAAGTTATGATTGGTCATAGGATCATGGGTATCTCTTTGTATCTCTCTATTTTATTACATATTCTTAGTTAGATATATGAGATGGATACAGTAGCGTATAGAATGTCCTTTGACATGATAGTACTAAAAAATTCATGTTATTTATACTAATCAAGAAGAAAAATTCCTTGAAGAAATGGATTCGGTATTGGTTAGTTAATCATATTTTCCTCAACCAATTTTTAGAATATAAAATCAATAGGTTCCCCAAGGTCACTAAATTGTCTAGCAATGGGTGGTATTAACTTTAGAGGAGGGGCTTATAATTGGTTTTGATTATGTGGTTATTAGTTTTATGGATGCCTTAAATGAATGTATAGGGGTGGTGGTTGATGAATGGATGGAGGAAAATGGATAACTGTTTGGCCCCTTATTTGATTAAGTATTGGATTCATGACAAAAAAACATCCACATCAACATAAGGGTATCATTTTACATAATGATTAGAATTTTAACATTTGGTTGCCATCTGGAGGATGCAACACATATCTTTCACCAATTGGTAAGTAACTAACTGGATCCTAAATCTTTAGGGCATCTTCTAGGATTGGAAAAATATGATGAATACAGTATATATTTCATGAGGTTATGGAGCTAGCAGGCATGATGAATAAGCTCTATCTCAGCACTCAATGTGCACCTTCCACCTTGATGAAGATGCTCCTAAAATATATTTAAGGAGATCAAACTAGTTGGAGCAAAGAAATAGGCAATCATAACAAAGCTCTAGAAAAATGGAGTTGCTCTATGTGCATGCATCTGACAGCCATTAGACTTAGGAGTAGTTTAGATGCCATGAAGGCTCCATTTATATATGCCTAAGCTCTCTTGTTATCCTCTAGGCCATTTAATATGAATTGAACATATGTTATACCATAAATGCTATACTTTATTTTAACTTTGATTAATGATGATGATTATTGTATTAAACGATACTCTATTTGGTTTATGCATCTTTTGTATTGTTATTGAAATGCAGAATGATTATAATGTTATAATTTCAATTCAAGTTATGATGAGTAATGCCTATGTATGCTTCTAGTTCATGTCATTAATGGAGTCCCTTTAATACATGGTGATGTCATCATAAATCTATAGAGAGAATGAGTATATATCATGTGCCAAGTGATCCCATCCTTGTTAGGAGTGTGTGTCTAGCATGAATAGTGTGAGTAAAAGCAACCTTTTGACCCTACAAGCACCTATATGGTACTAGGCTTAATAAAACAAAGGCTTGCACCTAAGTCACTAGGCTTAGTCCATGAAAGGTTTATGCCTATAGATCTACCTAAAGATTTCTTTGAGTTGATCAAGTCCCCTAAATAGAGCCTCATTCCATGGTACAATTATCCCCTTATCTATACTTTAGGTGAGTGCATATGGTCTGTGCCTTATGTGGATTGATGCTTGTATAGTTAAGTGTTAAAATGTTGAGCTCAAAGGGAATAACCCATTCTTGTGCCTAGTTATAATAAATAAAGAATGACTAAGACAACTTTGTGTGCACTTTTATACAATATTTTGGTTCCATTTCTAGGAACTGCATTGAATTTTATTGTTGTGATTATGTAATAGAATGATGTATTGACTCTCTCTCAAAAACATTGATCACTAGCTATAATAAGTAGAATATAGATTTACACTAAATCATCAAACTTGGGAAGGACAAAAGCTAAGAAAGTGGGTTCAAAACAAACTATATGATGCTTTATATGGGGTCTTTTTCTATGAGATACCTGAGCATGTGTACCAGTGGTTGGATGCATATTTAACCCATAAAAGAAGAAGATATGGACAATGCTATGAGTGGATGAAAGAATGCCTAGAGAGGATTGAAACCCTAGATGTTACTTAGACTGAAGCAATAAATAACTAGTGGCAATAGATAAAGCTATAAGGAATTAGAGTACTAGTTTTTACTTGACCCTAAAGGCAAATTTGTGAAGTAATTTAACATAGAGTTTAAAATTCTAATGATGGATTACAGTTTTGAAACTTTAGGGATGGAAGGCTAAAGTCCTTTCATGTATGAATAGTGTAAAGGAGGAGAAGGGGATGTGTAGGTGAGGTGTAATTGAAGGGGAGAGAAAATTGACACTCGAGAGCTTAGAATACAGACTTATAATTAGAGATGGTTTAGACTAATGTAAGATCTAGAACCTAGAAGTGCTGAGAGAACCTATAACAGGTGGGAAGGGCATAGGGAGGGATATTTGGAAATATATAAGTGCAAGCATGAGAAATATAATGAAGTGATGGATTGAGCTCAATAATTGATAAGTGTAGAATTTACTGGGTTCCTTCAAGATTTGGTGACTATAAATACATTTGATGTGCTCACCCCCTTTAAACCTATAACACATGCTCACACACTAGATCCCCCACTTTAAGAAAGTATAGAAGTAATAATTGACTCTATTGATGACTTAGATCTTAGATGTTTTTCAGACTTGGAGTATAAATTTAAGATTGAATAAATTATTGTGTACAAGGAGGTGAGTGCAACTACCTCTAGACTAGTGGGCACTAGCTCACCACCACAGAACTTGAGTGCAAGCATACCAACTCAGTTGATGTTAGTAATGCAAAGTGGGAATCAACTCACAAGAAATGGTTTGACACCATAAATAAGTAGTATATTTCCATCGACATCAATTACACTAATAGTAATGATGGGACCAATATTTAACCTAGTAGCTAGAGGCATTGGAGGAATCCCACTAAGATAGATGCTTGGGGATAAGTGAATTAAATACCAGATTCCCCACAACAAATCTCCTAAAAAATGGCCATATGCTTGCTAAAGTATCATGGCATAGAGAATGTCACAAAACATGTGCTAAAGTTTTAACTATAGTGGCATGCATAGGGCATAACCCAATTAGAGCACAAGGCTAACTAGTTTTTGACCACTTTACTTGATCACACCCACACTTAATATAGGAAACTTGATCCTAGCCAGACCGTGGTCAACTATGATATGTTAAAGGATGCATTCTATAGGAATTTGACATTTTTGAAGGAATTTGACATTTAAAAGTTTAAATAGCTGAGCATTACCATGCTAGAAGAGATTACCCAAGGACTCTTAGAGAGTGTGCACATGTATGATGAAAGGTTCAAAAGTATTCTATTGAATCTCCAATATGATATTCACCCATCCTAACACGCATTGTGGTTCATTAGAGGGTTGTTTATGCCATTTCTAAGAGTGATTTCCATGAATATATTTATAAACCCTCAAGAAGCACTTAAAGTCAGGCTTAGAGAAGAAGCAATCAAAAGAGTAGATACTAAGATCGACCCATTTATGGAGGCACAAATTGCATCTATGGCCATCAGGTCTAAAAGCTTATTTTGAGCTCATTGTATGATGCTTAGAGTGGAATATGGTGCACCAATTGTGAAGTAAAGGCCATAATAAGACTAAATACCCATGAAGGAATGTGCACACTTTTATTTTAAGTTATAAAGTCTATCAAGACTCATATGATGTCCACAACTACCCTTTGTTGTAAGCACTAACAAAGTCAACACAACAATCTATTATCAGTTGTGTGATACCTGCACCCATAACACTATTGGTTTTTGAATGATTGAATAAATACATGAAAATATGGATAAAAGTGCATGGCAAACGAATACAATAGTTAGAGGGTAGGATAACCAAGGTAATGAGGGTTACAATAAAAAAACATAGGCTTTGGGATGTAACGAGGTGCTAGAGGGTGAGGTGAAGGATGCAATAGTGGAAGGTTCCCATTGTGCTCATGTTATAAGTGTGGATTAAAAGAGCATTATCAACATGATTTACCTACACATCCCATGTGTGGGTATTATCAAGGGCCCCTTAAGGTTGAAGAATGCCCTAAATTATATAAAAAGTTGACCCAAGGTGGGCCTGACACATAAAAGGGTGTAGGAATGATCAGCCATGAGCCAAAAATGAAAAAAATGGACCCCAAAGGCACAATCGACCTCCATAGAGATAATTAAGGTGTAGGTGACTACTCGTAGTGGATTCACCACTCAACTACTAATTACACTAATAATTGAGTTATGCCTAGAAAATGGGGATAAATGATATAATGAGTACATAATGTGGCCTAAAGTCAAATCTCCACCCTTGTCTTCAACATTTTGGTTTCATTACTAGGACCCATGTTGAATTTTGTTACTATGATATTGATAGAATGATGTACTGACTCTTTCTCAAAAACATCAAATGCTAGCTATGATAGGTAGAACATAGCTTTGCATTAAAGAATCTAATTTGTAAAGGAAAAAAGTAGAGATGGGGTAATGCCCCTATTTTTACATTAAATTCCTTCTTAAATGTGCCTCTAGGTTCATGAAAAAATTGGTACCCTACTTCCTCAGAGCATGATTATGTTGACACTGTGAACTCAAGTATGTAGTTATTCATCACTCTTTACCACCAATTATCTACTGCTCTAGTCTAAGTAGCATCCAGGGTATCAAGCCTCTCTAGGAATTAATTCATCGACTCATAGTGTTATCCATAACTTCTTCTTATTCTTTTATGGGTTGAATATGCATCCAATCATTGGTACAGATGCTTAGGTAGTTCATAAAAAAAACCTCGTACAAAACATCATATAGGTTATTTTGAACCCATTTTATTAGCTTTTGTCCTTTTTAGGTTGGATGCTTTAGTGAAAATCTATCTTCTACCTATTGTAGCCAATGCTTAATATTTTATAAAGAGTTTGTAAATCATTCTATCATACCATTACAATAACAAAATTCAACATGGGTCCTGGTATTAGAACCAAAATGTTGAAGATAAGGGTAAAAGAATGATCAAGAATGATATGGATATGGAAAAATGGACCCAAAAGGTGTAACTAACCTACACAAAGATAGTCAAGGTGTAGGTGAGTACTCATAGTGGATTCACCACTCAATTGCTAGTTGTGCCAATAATTGAGTTATGCTTAGAATATGGGGACAAGGGTCACAATAAGTGCATAATATGTCTTGAACCCAAATCTATGTTGTACCTAAATCCAATGTGCTAAAAATAGGTATTGTAATAGGCTATGAGTGTCATCCAAAACTTGTAATGGGAGATCCAATTAGCAGGAGACCGAGAAGCATAGGTTACTACCTCTTGAAATAAGTAGGATAGCCAGGAAGTTGAGATATAAGAATTAACTAATATCCTATGCCTCCTAAAAATAGAGGGAATTATAAACTATTAAATAATTTTTTCATAGAGCATGTGGGTCAAAAACAAGTTGAGGTCATTATACCACACATGAAAAGGGCATGAGAAGTTCAACATACACAAAATGTAGAGTATGACCATGAAATTCTTGTGAATACCACTATTGATGGATGGTCTATCTGTGAAGTCCTTTTAGACATAGGCACTAAGGTTGACATCTTGAAAAAAAATGCATAGGAGAAAATGTGTAGGCTATCCTTGAGACCCTCCCCTCATGTACTCTTCATGTCCAATAAGACCCAAACATAGCCTACTAGATTTCTAAAGAGCACAATTATAGATATCATGGGTGTCGAATTCTACACTGACTTTGAAGTGATTGAGTTAAAAGAGTAGGAAAACTATCCAATGCTTCTATAAAGGCTATGGTGTTATGAAAACAATGTAGATATGTGATTTAAAGGGTGCTACATTACATTTGAGAATGGAGAGGAGGGGGTAGTTATACCCCTCTCACATGACCAAAGACCCCTTATGTCAAGAGCATGAACATTAAGGATGGGATGATAAGATCAACCACATCTATAACATCATGGTGTAAGGCATTGACACTTTAGACCCAAATGATCAAGGATTCCTCTCTTGGGAAAATGGATAATCAGCCTCAAACACCTTTTATGTTGCTTGTGACCAATGGGTCAAAGAAACATATGAGACCATTGGTCAAAGGTGCCACTTGGTGTGTGTGAAAGCACCAAAAATAGTAAAGATAAGCTTGGTCTAGATTAAACACACTTCTAAAATGTGGGTCCCTTACACAAAGAAGGGAAAATGAGTGTTTTGCCTAAGTAAGGGTGAAATTGTAACACTCCCAAGACTTGAAGGGAGTAATCTAGTAGAGGACTATGTTCATGACCTTGAATCATGCATCCTAAAAGAGGTGGATACAATGGGAACACTAGTGTATACATTGAAGAGCACTACTTCTTATTGGTGGAAACTATAGAAACATATCTTTCCAACTTGGAAAGATGTGAAGTAAGCCATTTTCACTAGATTCAGAAAGAGAAATAAGGACCTAGACATCTCAGCCTACTCTAGCAACTCTGAACCTATAGCACATGTGCACCTTTGTAAATAAATGTGAACTGTCTATAGCAAAAATGACTCAAAGAATCTATGGGTGCATGCCTTCTATAGGACTTTAAATACTTGGGAATGGACATGGTACATTGTCAATGAGATGTACCACTAGATAGCGAACTGGGACGCACTTAAGGAGTGGTTTGTTTACACCTTCTCCTTTTCTTCATAAAACTTTGAATTAATTGAGCCACTACAGGTAGTTTGAAGGTTAGTATTTGAAGACACTATAATATTGGAGGAGCACCTAAAAGACATGTTTGGTGAAAGGGGTTAGAACTCCCAACCTTTTTTGAAGAGAAAAATCTTAATAATGACTCTAGTGATGAAGATGATGAAACATGAAAGGCATGAAACTAGAAGAATCTGATAGGCAAAGGTAAGTTAGTGCAACAAGTTGAAGATAACACACTAGAATAAGAATACCATACCCATATTCAAATATGAAAACCTTAGGGAAATGAATAATTTGATGACTCACACGAAGGGAAAAATGAACCCTATTAAGTGCCTTTAAAAACTACCAAGGTAGATATTAGTTTAGAGGGATAACCAAAAATTGCCATTCTGGGCACCTATTGGTCTAATATAGAGTTAGCACATATTGTTGATCTCCTAAAGGAATTTCAATACTTGTTCTCTCAAAACTATAGAGATATGAAAGGCACACACCCATCCCTAAGGAAGATGAGCATCAAGATAGATAAAGGTGTAAAACCCATCAAGAAGTGACCTTATAGGATGAACCCCAATCTTCACACCAAGGTTAAGATAGAGATTAACATCATGCCTACCATATGTGTCATACACCCCATGTAAGAATATGAATGGGATAACCCCATGGTCATCAACATCAATGTGGGTGCATCTAGATTTATGTCAACTACTGATTGTTGAATGCCACTTGTGTAACCAACCCCTTTCCAACTCTATTCACTGATGAAGTCTTATACGGTGTCATAAGTTATGAGATATACACCTTTATTTATTGGTTATTAGGATACCATAAAGTCTAGATTGAGGAGGAGGACAAGCCTAAAACCACCTTTGTGATAGAATGCAGTTGTTTCACATACAATGTCATGCCTTTTGGACTTAAGAATGTGCCAACCATGTTCTCTCGAGTGGTGATCACCACTTTCAAAGATTTCATTCCTAAGTTCTTCTAAGTATACTTAGATGACTGGATTGTGTATGGGCTAGTGAAGGATCACTATGACAACTTGAACCTTATGTTTGAAAGGTACATGTAGTTGTAAATTTCTTTGAACCTCAAGAAGTGTGTTATCATAATACCATTTGACACTTTACTCAAGCACATTATTTTCAAAGATGGTCTACTCATTTATCCAACAAATATTGTAATCATCCTTTAGTTTTAGACCCCTTAAACATATAAATACATTCACACTTTTCTTGGAAATTATGCATACTATAGGAAGTTCATAAGGAACTATATAAATATTGTGGTGATTCTAGAAGAAATCTTGCAAAAAGATGGCCCATTTTATTGGGGCACATTATAGAAAGATGTATCTAAGACCTAAATCTCAAACTAGCAAGTACACCAATATTACAATTTTAGAATTGGGAAAATCCATTCCATATCCATGTCAATTCCTATGGTACCACAATTGGTGCAATTCTAGCATAACTAGGTGAAGGCAAAATGGATAATCCCATTAATTTCATAAGCAAAAAACTAACCAAGGTAGAGCAGAACTACACCACAACTGAACACTGGGTGATTGCCATGGTCTATGTCCTATAGAAGTTAAGATAACACTTATTATCCACCCCCTTAATCTTCTTTACTAATCATGAAGTGCTTAAGTACCTGGTGAATAAACCTATTCTCCATGGGTGCATTTATTGATGAATTATTTTATTTTAAGGGTTCTAGTTCTCCATTTCAATGAAGCCTGGAAAATAAAACTTAGGCCTAGACCATCTATCCTAAATCAACTTTGGAAATATGATAGTTCCTATTGAATACTATATTCTTGATGCACAAATTTATAGATTTTAGTACATCCTCAAAAACTTGATAGAGATTACTACATTTATGACCTTCAAATCTATACCTAGACATGATGACTAAGGAGAAGTAGCTCGTAGTTTGTGCCTCCCCTTTTAAACTTATTGATAGGGAACTATATAAGTTGAGCCATAATGAGGTCATGCGTCAATGTATCCTATAACATGGATGAGACTCAGTATTTTAAGAGGTACATGAGGGAATTACCAAAGACCATTGTCTTAGAGATGCTACAACATACAAGATACTACAATAAGGTTTATAGTGGCTAACTCTATTCAAAGATGCAAAAAAATATGCCAAAGTATGTGATATCTACTAGTGCATGGGAAAACCAAACCACTAGGATGATATGCCTTTTATCTGCATCCTTACCTAGATACCATTTGAAAAATGGGACATTGATTTTATTGAGCCTATAACTCTCATTATGAGATGCACATGTGCATTATATATTCTAGATGCCATAGATTACTTCACCAAGTGGGTTAAGGCAACACCAACCAAAGATTATATAGCTACCACCATAACAAGGTTTATTTGGGAGAATATCATTAGTCGTTATGGATGCTTTCTTAGCTTAACTAGTGATCGTGGCATGTACTTCATTAATGAAATCATTTAAATCTTATTAATTGAATACATGGTGGTGTACCATAACATGATACCTTACCATCTGAAAATGATTATAACTACTGAGGTATTCAATAAAATATTGGGAATGTGCCTCACAAAGATATGTGAGGTTGGTCATAAAGATTGGCATGGTCATGTTTCAGTAGTATTATGGGCCTATCGCACTACATACAAGTGACTAAAAAAGCTACACCATTTTAACTAGTGTTTGGCATAAAGGCCATTTTACCTATGGAATTTCTAGTGCCCTCATTATGCATCATCTATATTAGTCAATTAGATGACCAAGAGCCTTTGAGCACATGCCTAGAAGACTTGGAGTGCTTAGATGAGACATGTACCCAATTGAGATGGAGCTAATAAGTAGAAAAGGAACTCTAGAAGCTATGACATGATAATCCCATCAAACACATAGGCAAGCTATAGATTAGGTGGATGGGACCTTATATCATTTAAAATATATTATATATTAGTGGATGTAAGTTGTGCATGTTAATGAGTGAAATTCTCCTAGGGTATTTTAACAATAATATATTGAAGATATACCATCACTAAGATGGTGTTCCTGCCATCATATATCAACTTCCTAGTCACAAGTTGGTTGCTTTTTTTTTACCATAATAAAATTTAGCATAAGCCAAACCATTCTTTATATTTGTCTAGTTTATATTAAATTAACAAGCATGGCACTATAGGCCCATAAGAGATCTCTTCTAGTGCTTACATGCATAAATCTAGTCAGGTGAGTTGAGCATGGATGCTCTTTAAGTGTTTGAGGCTAGACACTTTAGTTTTTGGGCATGTGAATTTTTCTAGGTTCAGAAGCTGTGCATATAGGTTGATAAAGAGAGGAACATAAGATTTTTGTACGTAATAAATTGAGATGAGAGAATGAAGCATTGGAGGAATAACACAAAGATTTATATGGGTTAGGGAAGGCCAAAGTAAGAGACATGAAATCATAGAAAAATTGACCAAGAAAGAGATGCATACTTGTAAGTAAGTGCATCACTAAGAAGAGATGGAACTGTGGAATTTGAATTTTACACATGTGAAGTACTACACTTAGGTTTCCATAAGAAAGGTGAAGGTCATGCCATATTGAACCAAGCACAAGAGAATGACCATTGAGATAGCTGACACCTACCCAATAGTTGACATGAAATGACTATTTGAATCACCTATCACTTCATCAAATAAACCATTATAAAAGTTAATGTTATGATGGTAGAAGTATAAATATCTGTAATAAATGAGAATTTGGTAGTAGATTTTAGTGGATTTTATAGGTTTAGTAGATTTCAATAAATCCATGCACCACCAAATCATTAATGAGTTAAATGAAAATATAGTATAAAAGGGTGAGCAACATACTTTAATAGGTTATAAACCTTTATGAGAATTCAAATTAGAACATAGATCTATAGCCATAAAAAACTAAAGAATGCTACCAGTGAAAACTAATCATCCACAACCCTTCTAAGTGAGAGAGAAAGACTTAAAAAAAAATTGCATTCCACTTTGTATTGAAAAGGAGGTGAGTGGAGAGAAATTGGGAGAGAAAAAAGGTATTAGAAGTTATATAGAATGATGAGGTGACCATTAATGATGTATGAAGCTTGAGAGATGAAGACATAGTCATAGCTCCTATGACTGTGAGAAGTGCCAAGCAAAATTTTGGACTTCAAAAAGATCAACCAACCATATTTCAATAGTAGCCAATTTAGAATGGGCAAAAATAGACTAATTGTATGTCTAACGTAGGCATAGAAGGGTGTAAATAAAGTATAGATAGCGAAAGAAGTAACTACCATGAAATAAGAGGTGTAACTAGTTGAAGGCATAATCTTTATGGTAATAGACCTAGAAGTAAGTGCAAAGATTATTTATAGAGAGATGTCATTCCTCTTGAGGTCATGGTAGGGGAGAAGTGGGTATCATTTGCACACATGTGTAAATTTAAGGATTATAACCACTAGATGGGGAATAATACACAATAAATAAACCAAGACTAGATGGTTGAAATAAATAAGAAGATAAAGGTAGGTGCTACACTCTTCAACATCTTCATACAAGACAAACTGGCAACAAGAGGCCAAATATACCTATTCAAGCTACTGAGATTTGGCAAACCAGAGAAAATTTTGCAATTATTAATCTCATGTGTATATGGTGACTATTTTTACTTTATAGGATGATGCATGAGGATCTTGACATGGATCATCAATAGGATCATGGTACTACCCAATGTAGGGGTAAATATCTATGAGATGATGAAGGATGAAGTTGAGGTTGAGAGGTTCATGAAGATCTTGATCTACTACAAGTTAGGATTTATGTTCCCTATCAAGGATATTTAGGGCCCTAGAATGAGGGTAATGGTGTAATTGGCTAGCTATAAAATATTACCTATTGGATGGTGGTTCAAAATTAGCAAGACATTCTTATGCATTTCTTACCACATGGTGTAAGGGGTAAAATTCAACATCTCTAAATTCATTATTGAGGAGATTATTAAGAATGTGCAAGAGTGCCTCTGAGCACATGAAACCTTTAGGTGGGGATATATGTTGATTATAATTGTGATGAAAGAGACATGTGTGCCAGATGGAGATGATGTCAACCTATGGGTGTTCCCACCCAACCATGAGTCCCATGTAATGAAGTATAAATACTTCATTTGCCCACGTAGATTCTCACTAAAGTATAAGACAAGGGTGCCAGGGTGGTGTGACAGGTACATCAAAGCCTTTGGGATTGCATGGTGCATCCCTTAAGATCTTCCTAAACATATGGTGGGAATGACAACCTTTGATGTAATGAAACATTTTTGTGTAGTGTACCTAACACTCACAGATGGGAATCTATCTAGATAGATCAAGTTACCTTATGCATTTTCCACTAAGTATTTCATGATAGTGCTAAGAATAATTCCTAATGTGTAATAGTTAGAGATCCTAATCAAGACCATGGATTTAGCTAGGAGTAGGTTGAGGTACTAATTTATGTACCTTAAAGTCAAGGACACTAATGTTGAGGAGGATGACTTTGATAGGATGGAATATCATCCCCTCTAAAGAGAGATAATAAATATGTGAATATTCAACCTCTACTATGAGATGAAGCTGCACAAGAAGGGCACCAATCCTAGAAAGGATGATGATTCCCCCCTCTTAGTCAGTGATGAAGGGAAGGTTGTAATGAAGATGTAATAGAAGACTATTTAGAAGAAGTGGGGAGAGAAATTTAAAGAGATCAAAAAGCACATCTAGTTTAAAATTGGCTATGAGGAGAAAATTATGCCCCTAGCTCTTAAGAATCACATGCCCTGTATGCTAGAGAGTGCTTCCTCCAGTAAGAAGCACAAGAAAAATACTCACAGACCCATTACATTCCCTACTATAAATTTGGTGGAGATGGAGAAAGAGGAAACCCTCATTCCTAGAATGGAGGAGGAAACTAAAGAAGAAAGAGTAGGGACATATATCCTACATATAGAATAAGAGGAAGAGGAATGAAGGGTAAATGATGTATATTAAGGCCTTCAAAGTAGCACAACTACCATGATTTAGGAAGAAAAGGATCTAGAAAACCCCTCATATATAAAATAACCCTCCACATTACATCCATAAATATAAGAGGATAAGATAAGGTTTTGGAAGAAAATGGGCTTGAGTGAGGGGGACATTAATAAGGTGATAGTATTTGAGGAGAAGTAGAAGCTTGCTAAGGAATAGGAATTAAAAAATTTAGAGAATAATGCCATGAAGGTTCTCAAAAATGTAGGACCAATAGTTGAAGTGGTCAAGCAAGTGAAAAGTGACCTCATTAGGAAGCAAAAATAAGCTACACAAGAGGCATGCCCAAGTAGTGAAGGGGTACCTGAATAAAAATAAGGTAACACTGACACCTTGGAAAAATAAACAAAGATAATAGAAGAATTTTAGTAGTAACAAGGTGATGTTGGAGTTGAAGGAATTTCCCTAGAGGTGAGTATTTATAAACCTTAAGAGGAAGAAATGAATTAAGGGGAAAATTCCAAGGGAGAAACCCTTAAGGATAAAATAGGTGAGTCCTTTGAGGAGAGCGTCAAAGAGAGTGGTGGTGCTAATGAAGGAAAAGAAGTACAAATAGATATGGCCATCATAAAGAAGGATGATAAGGAGATGAGCATATGGGAAAAGATGAATAAGGGATGGGTGGATGAATAAATTTACATGTATGACACTATGCCCCTAAGTCTCTATAAATAGGATGTGTAAACAACTCTTTTTTGCATTTGAACACTATATAGATGAGCCTCATTTTTAGGCACCTAGAGCAGCTAATTCAAGCCTAGAAGAGACTAATGAGGGGAAATAATCCCTCCTTATAAACCCTTATTTCATGAAACTAGTCTAATATTGGAATGCATTAATTATAATGGCCATTGAATTTGTATACTAGAACATCATCAATGATGGCAGGGTGAGAAAATGGAAAAAGCTCCACAAAGAAGCCAAAGATGAAGTGCAAGCCACCAAATTATAGCTACAATAGTTCTATGAACACATAGAGATATCTAAACCATCCCTTATAGTTTGAATTGATACTTTAAACCTTTCAGAGGTTGACAAAATATTTGTGCTAATAGAGCAGATACTCTCAAGGTTAAAACCTAAGTTGGTATAAAAAGAAAAATAAGAATATCCTTCCATCGCACTATATAAAGAACTAGTTGGTAAGCTCAGATAGGTAGAATAACTCTTTATGAAACTAAAAGAGAGCATGAATATATAAAATTCCATTTTCTTGAGATCCTTAAACCAAGCCTTAGTTATAGATGTGTGTCTAAAGTAGATAAAGGAGGAGAAGGAGAAGTTGATGGTACAGGTATATGCAATGAATAGGTTAGAGTGGGAATAAATCATGGGGAGTGTCAACATGATCAAAAAATAAATAAATTAATAATATTATAACTTAGAATAAATCTTTTATGCTCTATAGATTAAGGCTTGTGAGCAAGGAGCAATCTTAGTCAAGAGTGTGGAAAAGGCAAAAGCAAAGGCCAAGGCCTTATAGAAAGAGATGGAGAAAATGGGCATGATCATGGTCACTTATGATTCCAATGAAATAGATAAAATTCCTAAGGAAATAAATATCACCATTAAGGGATTTGTATAATTCAATGCTAAACTCAATAAAAACATTCCCAAGTTTTATGCACTGAAGAGCTTAACAGCCTAGTTTGAGGATGAACTAAATTTTTTGTATGGGGTGATGTTGGGCCCCTTATTTAAACAAGTATTAGATTCATGCCAACATGACATCCACATATGTGTGAGGGGATAATTTTTCATACTGATTGGAATTTTGACATTTTGGTGCCGGGTGTAGGATGGATCACATATCTTACACTAATTGACAGGTGGCTAACTAGTTCCTAGATATTTAGGGCATCTTCTAGGATTGGTGATACATGGTGAATAAAGCACAAATTTTATGAGGTTATGGAGCTGACAGACATGATGAACAAGCTCTATCTCAAAACTCAGCATGTACCTTCCATCTTGGTGAAAATTCTCTTGAAAGATATTTAAAGAGCTCAAACCAGTTGGAGCAGAGAGACACAAAATCATAATTAAGCTCTGGAGAAATGGAGTTACTTTATATGCATGCATATATTAGACATTAGAATTACGAGTAGTATGGATGCCATGAAGGCTCCATTTGTATATGCCCAAGCTCTCCTATGATCCTTTGGGTTGTTTAGTATTAATTGAACATATGTTATGACATAAAATCTATACTCTATTTTAAATTTTATTAATGAAAATGATTGTTGTATTAAATGATACTCTATTTTGTTTATGCATATTTTGTATTACTATTGAAATGTAGAATGATTATAATATTATAATTTCAATTCAAGCTATGATGAGTAATGTTTATCCATACTTATAGTTTGCACAGTTAATGGAGTCCCTTTAATAAATGATGATTTAATCATAAATATATAGAGAGAATGAGTATAGATCCTATGCCAAGTGATCCAATCCTTTTTAGGAGTGTGTGTCTAGCATGATTAGTTTGAGTGAAAGTAACCTTTTGACCCTACAAGTGCCTATATGACACTAGGTTTAATAAAACAAAGGCTTGCACCTAAGCCACTAGGATTAATCCATGAAAGGTTTGTGCTTATGGATCTACCTAAAAAATTATTTGAATTAATTAATTCCCCTAAATAGAGCCTTGTTCCATCACACAACTAGCCCAACATGGGCCTTAGTTCCTTTTTAGCTGTGCTTCAGGTGAGTGCATAAGGCATGTACCTTATGTGGATTGATGCCAACATAACTAAGTGTTAAAATTGTGATCACAAAGGGAATACCACATGCTTTCACCTAGTTTTAATAAACCAATAACTGACTAAGATAACTTTATGCACACTTTTATTCAAGAGCAATCAATGTTTGCACCATTTGTACATGACACAATTCCGTGACCCCATTATAAAAAATATTTTTGTTATGGTTATAAGCCTTTGGTATTTCATTATTATTTTCCTAGGGTGGTGTTGAATCTAGTATTTAGATAGGGTTCTAATTTTAGTTATGGATTTAGTTTTTGTTTTGCTAGCTTTGATGTTGGTTTTGGATCTAGTTAGAAGAAGATAACTTAATGATCCAATTTTCCCAATATGTATCCATTTATAGATAATCTCTTCAAACATATGAGTACATTGTAGCTCAAGATGGTAATATATCTCACTGTGTAGGCTCCTGGTAAATATCACAACCAATTTCTTATTTGGTAAATTATGAGGGAACTAACTCACTAATGCTCTCCAATATTACATGTAACCAATAAAGCTTTCACCATTATTCTATTTTTATTATCCCAAGTCCACAACCATAATCTTATGTTTGAGATATATATGAAAAATGTTATACTAACTTCTCAAAAAGATCATCAAAGTTAGGTATAAAATTCTTTGACAATCTCAAAGGCCATTATAAGGCTTGCCTAACTAGACTTATTAGAAAGAGAAGGAGAAAATATATGTCACTATATGCCATTGGTTGGCGAGCAACAAAACATCATTTTAAATGCTATTTAGGGTCACCTTTGCCCTTGTATTTGTCAAATTTACTTGGCTCATAACCTAGAGGAAATGGTATTTGAACATAATCCATGTTGAATGGATACATGCATATTTTGTATAGTTTGAATTTATTTATTTGATTTCCAATCTAAATGGATTGAATTGCATTATTTATTTTTTAAAACTCTTGGGAAAGGAAGTTAAATGGAATGGCCTATTGCTATTGGGGTTACATGGTCAAAGGTGATTAATTTGACTGAGGTAGTTTGGAATGACATAATGTGGAATGTTTATTGGATTGGTCAAATGACTAGTTATGCATATCTATGCATTAGGATTGTACTATTGATACAAAATATGTTATTATTAGAAAATAATATGACTTGGGTTGGATACATCACCTTGGTTATTAAATTATGGTTGCAACAATGGAATTTGGTTGGGTGAAATATGTTAGTATTACTGGGTTTGGGTAGGAACTTACTATCTACTCATCCAACCTTATTGTATAAAGGGGACACATTACTAACTAGATCCCTATTATTGGAGGTGTTATAAATTAGATCCTTGTTATACTTGTGATACCTATTAGGTGAAATAAAACTATTTCCTATCACTTGGTATCTATTTTAGATTAGAACCTTTTTGTTGATTAAACAATTACTATTGATTTGTCATCCATTAGGGGTTTAACATTTGTTATTGTTGACCAATTAGAACTTTCTGACCAATAGAAACACATTATGAGATAGGCAACATTTGTGATTGTTGAGGTATATTGGTCTATGCTTGTTGTGTTGAAACATTTATTACGACCTGTTGAGGTGGTTTAGTGTTTTTCACTTATTGAGGTTGTAATTTGGTCTTTTATTTTTTGCTTGTTTCCCCTTATTCCACACTTGAGGAAGAATTTGGTTAAGGAGTGGAGGTTGCTTGTTGTGTTTTGGAAATAGGAATACCTATTCCTTGTTATTAAAATCCACTCAAATGTTGGTTGGAGGAATTTACTATGTGGTGATTGGTAGTAAATTAGACCCACTTTGGTTTAAATTAGAATGGACTGGTGTTTTATCCACAACATTTTGAATGAGGTCTTCTATTTGAGCAATAATTTCTTCTGTCATTATGGGGACATTAAACATGTCACCAAATAGTGTGATTTGGCTAAAGGGGTCTATGCTTTGATTTACATAGCCCAAAGAGTATATTTTTGGCCTTATTAATGGGGCTATCTCTATAAGTGGCATGTTTGAAATAGTCATTAAATTAAAATTGTGAGCTACATTAAGGTATTTTTAGTGCACTTATTGTACCTATTCTAATTGATCTTCCATAGGAATTTTCCATTTTACAAGCACACTTTGGATTTGTTGGGGTACTTGGACTAAATATTGATTGTAACTAGTTGATTCCTATTTAAACTATTGGTTTCGAGGCATATTACTATGATTTATAATCAAACTAGTCAAACTTTCATGTGGAAAGTCTAGTGCGAATTTAGCTCCTACTTCTATTGCCGTAACTAAAATTTCATCTTTATTCTCTAAAAAATGGTTATCAAATAAGTACAGATCCTAACTTGTTTACATTGGTGTCATAACATAATATGGTTCTTATTATTGGTTTTTTTAGATAATAGGTGTCACTTGAATAAGGTATTGTGTAATTTGCTCTTATTCTTGGCCTGGATAGGAAGGTGCACTCACCAAATACTGTACTAGTGGATTTTACCTTTGTTTAAAATGTGGAATATTATAATATAGATATTGATCTATCTCATAAGCTATGCCATTGCCATATAACTCTTGAACAAAGAGGTCACTAGTAAAAAAGTTCTAATAGTCCAAATTGTACATAGTCCCACTATGTGTATAATGAGGCATGTTTGGATCTATGAATAAGCCACATTAAAAACAAAGGTCTAAAAAAAGAAAACAATCAATGTCTTAAATAAACAACCTCTGGCTTTGTTAAATAGGTTCAAAGGGTAAAACAAATAAACTAAGAAAAGGTAAGGGTAAAATAAAATATGAAACCAATATAACAAAGGTACTAATTTACCCAAAGGTGGTTATAATTAGTGGGAAAGTTATCACAAAATCTCAAAACTGGTCTATGGATAAGGTATTGATTTTTCCAAAATAAGTTATAATCAGTGGCAAAGGTCTCTAGAAAAGGTAGAACAATCATGAACTATGTTAAAAGAATAATGATTTTAACAAAGGTGGTTATAATTGTTAGCATGGAAAACAAGGCTAGACTTGGAAATACATTTTGATCTAAAACAAGAACTTAAAAAATATATAATCTATGGTAATTATCTTGGATAAACTTGATAAAACAACTTAGAAAACAATCTAATGCTAAGGTAATTTTCTAGGAAGATACTCAATTATTGGCTCACTAATAATTGGTATTTGGTTCACAAGAGACCCTTTGATAATGGAACTAGGACATTTTAGAACTCAACTCAACAAACTCTAAACAAGGCACATGGAAATAAAATTAGCTCAAATTATTCTCAAACAAGGCACAATGACAACAAAAAACTTCTAAGTCTATGCAAGGGGTCTTTAGATCAAAGAGGAAATAAACTAAAGTAACACAATATAAACACCAAAGGTAGACTACCCAAGCTTAAATTAGATGAGGATTTGTTTTAAACCTGATTAGTTTAGGATTTGTAATTTAAAAGATTGAATTTCAAATTTAACATAAAAAGACTCATATTTTCTAAGGCAAATAAGCTAGACTGATAACTGTACATTTGAAATAAAAGGTATAATAATGGTTTTAGAATTTAGTTTCAAATATGATAAGTGTTTTGGAGCAATTTAGGCAACATAACAATGCTCCTTCAAATAAATGGTATAACAATGGTTTTGGACTAAAAATGTAAGGGAAATGTTTGAAATGAAATGGGCATCATAATGATGCCACATTTAAACAAGTGACACACAAGTGATTTTAGGATAAAACTCTAAGGAAAAAGTGTGAAACCAAATGGGCAGAGTAACACGTATTAGGTTAAGTTGGTGTGAAAACATCTGATAGTTTTCAACTGGTTTAGACTTGACAATACAAAAAAATAATTTTAATTTAAAACACATGTAAATAAAATAAAATAGAAATATCACTAATGACTCATCTTATCCCTAAAATGAAAAAGGTGTGTGTAGATTCTACCAAATTTTCCATCGATATACCAATGATAAAAAAGAATTAAGTGTTGATCCAATAATTAAAGAATAGTTGTAGGTAGATTTTTTAAGCCCCCTTTTATCTATCAAGAACTGGTAATGTCAAAAACTTAGAGTGAGGAACGCTTGGAAATTAGAAATAAATTCTACATCAAATGTGGTTGACTAAATTTTATATGTTTTAAAATTCACTAAATGGTCCCAAGTGTGGATAACATGAGGGTGCATCACATCAATTGGGTTCAAACATGCTAACTTACTATGAAAATATCTATTCCTTTACAAAATGACTTAAATCATGTATTTCTTAATGAAGTCTGATGTTTAGTATGAACTAACTTGGGTTTTTGGTAGGATTGAAAGGATAATCACTCAGCCCTAGGTAATCCTAGTATCACATGCCCAATTTATATACCTCACCATGGAGTGGGATTGGTACTGTTGGCCATTTTGGCCTACATGTAAAGCTTCTATCTAGATGTATGAGATGAATAGAGTTCTAGATGGAATGAGTGGTCTAAATATTACATATTGCTTACAAATATTTTGAAATACTTTAAGCAAACATAAAGTGTAATTTGTTGAACTTTGAGAAGCAAGTCTTGAACATGTCTAGAGTTGTAAGGGAAGAAGGCACAACAGGTGTCCATAGTGTTCATGACATTTAAAGTATAGAGAGTAGGTTGGTATGATGTTTCAAAATATCTTAAAAGATTTAATAGATCAAAAGATAGAAAAAACAAGCTTTGAAGAACTAGGCCATTGTCAAACATCATGATAAAATAGACTAGTCAACTCATTTTTTCACTCTATAAGTTCACTTAGGAGGCCTATAAGAGCCAAAGGATTTCATGGACATGAATTTCTTTATGCCTAAATAATCCTCTACAAATTTAGTGTCTTGATGAACTAGCTATCTCAATATATAAACCTTTAAAGTTAGACTTGTAGAGTGAAATATGTGTAGGGACGTTAAGTTTAAGCTACAACAAATATCTATTTGAATTCAAACTAAATATCGAATGGTGCATGTTTGATTATGCACCCAAGATCTAATGGCATATGGAAACTGATAAAGCTAGTGGGACTCAAAGATCTAATAGTATGCATTAATTTGTATAAATCAAATCAATGATGAGCGGTGATATGATTAATGTCAGTGGATCCCAAAGATACATTGGCACACATTTGATCATGCACCCAAGATCAATGGAAAATAATGGGTCAAAAGGTCAATAGATCTCAAAGACAAATGAGAAGGTGATAAGTGTTTAAAGCATGTTAAACTGGTAGAATATATGTCTCGCATTTATTTGTACAAAGAAAGATCAATGGTGCATGATAAAGCAGATCCAATGGTACTCATCCAATGTAGATCATAGATCGACAGTCAATGATGAAGGTTAAATGTGTTATAATATTGAAGGCCCATATTAAGATCAATGGCAAATATTAAAATTTGAAGTTATGAGACTTTTATTGGAGGTTAAAATATGATCCATGTTGAACCATAGTAGATATTTTAGGATCAAACATTGCCATTAAATATTTACATATGTAAATTAGGTATTTTGGGTCTATTAAATATTGAAGGTGGGCTACTAGGCTATTCAAGCAACATAAATGCACTCAATTAGATATGATGAGTGTATGAAAACCAATAAATGGGATTACTTTTCATCCATAATTGATACATGTTTAGTGGTTGTAGTAAAGAGCATGCCAAGGCATAAATACGATAATCATATCATCTAAAATTTAGTAGGAACATATAGCCACCTAAAGTAGACACAATCATGGTTCAATCAGGTTGATGGAAATAAAGATCTTGTCCTTATAATCAAGTCAAGAAGAGGATGGTGTAGAGTCACAATATGGAGATTGGTGGTTAAAAATTGTATTTGGAGCATTCAATGCATTCTCAAAACCTTAAAGATTATTTCTTTCTTAATAGGAGCATGAATCATCATCCTAAGAACATTCTTATCATATAACATATTTATTATCCAATGAGAGAGATCTAGGCTATTGGGACAAATAAGAGTTGATATATGTATGATGAATTATATCCTAATTTGATCAAAATATGGTGGATAATTCAAGAAAGGTGGTTGGGACTCCACCAAAGTAATTAGACCCCATTTAATGATTTTTTTGCACATGTTCCCCATCTCTCTCATTCCATTCTATTATAAATTTAGGCTTCTAAGACTTGAAATCTATCCCTCTCTTGGGCATTACTAGACTCTACCAAGATTTATCTTTGTAACCTCCTAAGATAAATAAATGACTATTTTAGATTTCATTGTTCTAGTATAGTGCATTAATGTCAATTTGATTTGCATATATGGTAGAATTCTCTCCCTTGTCAAGTCTTAATCTCATCTAACTACTAGTTTATCTTGTTATAAAGGTCATGCTTAGTGTTTAATGTCATTTTATTAAAGCTAGCATGTGGATACATTAACTGGTTAGTACCTTAAATCAGGTATTTCCATCACTTCACTTAGGTTATGATCACTTGGTGAAACTCTACATGAAATACTAATGCATAAAAAACATTTGGAGTTGTAGATCCAGTCGTTTGCTTATCTCAATAGTGTTTTTAAAATTTCAAATAGAGTGGATCAATAATCATTAGGTATATCACATCAAATAGATTATATTTCCCTTTTAGTTATCTTTCTCTCCCTTTTCACCGCAACAATTAGTAGGCTTTATTGGAAATGATCTAAGTGATACATCAGAGGAGATAGCCTCATTAAAAATCCTAGAGGTTTGACTAAGATAGGTAACCCACAACCTAGGGTCATTCCCATGTTGGACTATATTTAAGTAAAGGACCTAAAAAATCCTTTGCTCAGCTAGGGTATAATCTAGGCCTCTAATAGTTTTTGGACGCTTGATGGAACAAAGATCCAAAGGAGTGAAATGATTATTGGTGTGTCTTTTCTTTAATCAACTTTTGGAATAAAGAAAGTTAGCACTAATAGAGACTTTGAATCAAATATTCTAGTTTTAAGCATCCCAGGTATGTCTCATTAAATATTTTAATTAGTTCTTGCATCTCATTTGACATATGAGGTTGATATGAACAACTATGGTGGATACCTCTAGAATTCACCTCGTAATTAGCCTTACCAAGAGTTTTATCAAATTTATTATGAGACTCATCAAGTTTCTCATGATGTTTATTATCAAGGGCATGGATCTTACCTTCCTCATGACCTATATCAGCCCTACCATGATCTCTATTAGCCTTATAGTGAGCATCACTAACCATATATAGAGCCTTATCAGTAGTATGGTGACCCATACCAATCCTATGATAGCCATCATGAATTGTGTTATCTTCTTGATCAGCCCAATCAATCCCCAAATCAATTCATCTCAAGCTTCAAGAAAGCTCTATTTGACTATGAAAAAGGGATGATAAGTGTAGACACTAGGAAGAGCTATAGAGAGGAGATCTCCAATCATGAAATTAAAAGAATGAGAGTTAATTTATAGTAGACTAAATAGGTATGTGCATATTTCATAAGGTAATGCCACTCAAATTTTAGTTATGATATTCTAAACATTAGAGGTCTAATAGTAAATATTGAAGAGAGGCTAGTAGTTTATGAGGAACCTTAGGGTCATCATAAGCATCATCATGTTCCCATAGAACTGCTCTTTTTCCTTCATGAATACTAAACCAATGTTTAATATAGACCCCAAGATTCCATTCAGACCTTGCCTAACTTTCCTACCTAGAATTCTATCCAAGAGAGGCCTCATAAGGCTAAACAAGTATGTTTTGATGAGACTAATCTCCATGTTTCTCAATAGATCATACATGAGACTTCATCTTTAGTTTTATAGGGAGACATATCTAACCAATTGGTCTATGATTTTGAGGCTAATTTAGCCAAGAAAATTGAGTTTGCAAAACAAAATCTCCAATATTCAGTAGTCATTTCAAAGGTAACACAATAAAAAAATCCTTCTTTTTCACCCATGACAAAAATAAGTGCACAAGTAGAGGTTTCTAAACCTAAGTTTATGACTTGGAATCAGATTCAATAATCAAAAAATAAGGAAGAAAAATCAAGCATAAGACAAGATGGTAAAGTCAATAACAATCAGGATATCATTTAAACTCCACTCATTTCCCCTCAAAATCCTAGAGCCTTTATTTCATGGAAAGCCATTCAAAAAGCAAAATAATAGAGAGAGGAGGTGAAGGTGGTCCAAGAAGAGAAGCCTCATGAGAAAAATTAGGTGTATGTGGTAGCTTCTTTGGACCTTTCTCAGCCTACTAAATATTTTCAAAGGTCTATTGTGCCACTCTTTGATAAAGAGCCTCTCCTTTGTGAGGCAAATCAAGAAGATGCAGCTAAGGAATAAAAAATGAAGGTGACTTGAGTGACCTTGAAGAAGAAACCATGACTAGGACACATATTGGTAAGGATAAATATTTTTCAATATTCCATAATGATGCAAAGATGGAATAAGTGCAAGAGAAAGATAAGGTAGAGGCTAAGATATAGGTACAAGAATAATTACATGAAGAAGTGGTTGCTAATGTATAAGAGAAAGATGTCCTAGTTGGACAAGTTGATGATGTTTTCCATGAGCTCTTTGATAATGTAAAATATACCATTCATCATGAAGGACAAAAGATTATAGAAGTTGTAGAAAACAAGTACCAATCACCTAATTAAGATGAATAACAAGCTGAAATTGAAAGCATGCTCAGTCATTAGCTTGATGTTGAAGATGAAGCAATTTTGATTGACCAATATGAGATATTAATAGAAGACTTGTAGCTTTATGATTGTGGTCAAGAAATTGATATGCTTGCTTCTAACATTCATCTTGAAGAATCCCGAATTGAATTTTGACTTTATGAGAACAAATCTTTAGATTTGTTTGATATATTTCATTTAAGTTATTCTTTACTTAAATTGGGTCCATTATAAGCTAATGAAAGTGCTTTCATCAAGCAAGAAGCAATTTTTCTCTCAAGAAATGACATGTTTAAACTTTTCAACTATGGTTATCAACTTTTTCCTTCAACTTCAGACATATCTCTACTCTTGGAAGCTAAGAATGAGCTCAAATGGCCCCAAAAAGTCACAAGATCATATCCATCTCCCTTAAAGGTCAGCCTTGTAGATATGTCAAAGGAGATCAAGTTGGTCTATATGTTCATTATCAGTAGTTCATGAATGAAGAAGAATTGAAGTTGTTCCTGCAAAGTCCACAATTTTGGTAGAAGTATGATTAGGTCTTGGATCCATATCTTCAATCCATGTACCTAAGAATAGAGATAGGAGGCCTAGCTACACCATTAAGAAGACATGAACATCCAATTGACCTTAGATACATAAGAGAGATGTAAAGAAAAGGCAAACATGCTTCAAAGTTTCAAGGTGCACCAAATAGCTTTTCATTTGACTCTAGAGGAAAGTTTGTCACTATAAATTAGTTATTCTAGGTTTTTTTTGTTTCAATAAGTGATTAACACAAGTAGTATTTTACTTTCCTTTTGTATTTTTTCCTTGTTTCCTTAAGTTAGTGGTCCTTACTTTGTTTAGGTTAGTTTCCCTTATGTTATATGTTTCCCTTCAATTAGTGCCTTGGGTACTTTGTTGTGTTTTGTTCCTTTCAATCCTTATTTGTTTCAAAAGGAGTTACCCAAAGGTTGGTATCTAGTTTTAGCCTCAAATCAGTGTGTTGAATGAGAGAGGAGATTTCGTGCCTAATGGACTAGTCAAAATAAATGGTATGGGTTCTCAAACATAGTAGGCATGATTCCCTATGAGTCACCATAAATGTTGGCCATTTTGGCCTAGATGTGAAGCTTCTGACTAGATGGATGATCAGAATAGAGTTATGAATGGAATGAGTGGTCCAAAGATCACATATTACTTACAAAGATTTTGAAACACTTTAAGAAAAATTAAAGCTTAATTTGTTGATCTTTGAGAAGTAAGTCTTGAATAGGTCTAGAGTTGTAAGGGAAGAAGATATAATAGGTGTCTATAGTGTTCATGACATTTAGAGTGCATAGCTCAGGTTGGTATGAAGTTTTAAAATCTCTTCAAAGCTTTGACAGATCCAAATATGGAAAAAGTAAGCTTTAAAGAACTAGATTGTCATCAAATGTCATGAATAAATGGACTGGTCAACTCACTTATGTACTTTATAAGTTAATTTAGGAGCCCTTTGAGATCCAAAGGATTTCATGGACATGAAATTATTCATGCCTAGATTATCCTCTAAAAATTTAGTGTCTTGATGAGCATGGTATCTCAAGATATAAGCCTTTAAAGTTAGACTTATAGAGTGAAATGTGCATGGGGATGTCAAGTTTAAGCTATAGAAAATAACCATTTATATTCAAAATGAAGATCCAATGGTGCACATTTGATCATGTACCCAAGATCCAATCATGCACAATGACTAATAAATCTAGTAGGAACTAAACATATAATGGTATGCATTCATTCATACAAATTATATCAATAACAAGTGATGATATAACAAATGTCAGTGGGTCCTACAGATCCAATAATATGCATTTGATCTTACACCTAAGATCAATAGTGTGTAATGGGTCAAAAGGTCAACATATCAAAAATACAAATGAGAAGGTGACAAGTGTTTTATGCATGTTAAACTGGTAGAAGATCTATGGTTTGTGTTCATTCATGTAAAGGAAGATCAACAGTTTATGACAAAATAGATCCAACGGTGCTCATCCAATGTGGATCATAGATCGATGGTAAAATAATGAAGGGTAAGGTGCTATAATATTAAAGGCCTAGATTAAGATTAATGGCCAATATTAAAGGATAAAATTATGAGACTTTGACTAGAGTTTAAAATATGATCAGGTTGAACTTGAGTAGATATTATAGGATCAAATGTTGCCATTAAAGCTTTACAGAGGTAAAATACATCTTTTGGGTCTATTAAGGATCAAAGGTACACTATTAGGCTATTCAAGCAATGCAAATGCACATAGGTAGATATGATGACTATGAAAACCAAAAAATGGGATTGGTTTTCATCTATAGTAGATACATGTTCAGTGGTTATATTAAAGAACATGCCAAGGCATAAATATGATAATCATATCATCCAAAATTTGGTAGGAACATTTAGCCACCTAAATAAAACATAGTCATGATTGAATCATGTTGATGAACATAAATATCTTGTTCTTATAAGAAAGTTAGGAAGAGGATGGCATAGAGCCCCAAGATGGAGATTTGGTGGTTAAAAATTATAGTTGGATCATTCAATGCATTCTCAAAACCTCAGATTATTTATTTCTTAGCAGGATCATGACTCATCATTCTAAGAACATTCTTTTCATAAATCATATTTCTTAGCTAATGAAAGAGGTCGAGGGCTATTAGGACAAATAAGATTTGATCTATATATGATGGATTATGTCTTGATTTGATCAAAATATGGTGGAAAATTCAAGAAAGTTGGTTGGGACTCCACCAAAGTAATTAGACCCCATTTATTGATTTTTGCATGCATGTTCTCCATCTCTCTCATTCCCTTCTATTATATATTTAGGATTATAAGCCTTGAAATATATCCTTCTCTTAGGCATGACTAAACTCTACAAATATTAACCTTTGTAACCTCCTAAGATAAATAGATAACTATCTTAGATTTCATTATTTTGGTATAGAGTGTTAATGTTAGTTTGATTTGCATATGTGGTAGAAATCTCTCTCTTATTAAGTACTAATCTCATGTAACTACTAGTTTATCTTGTTATGTAGGTCATGTTTAATGTTTAAAGTCATTTAATTGAAGCTAGCATGTGGATGCATTGACTGGTTAGTGCCTTGAATCAAGCCTCTCCATAACTTCCCTCAAGTTTTGATCACTTGGTGAACTTCTACATGAAATACTCATGCATAACAAATATTTGGAGTTGTAGATCTAGTCATTTGCTTGTCTCATTAGTGTTTTTATAAGTTCAAATAGAGTAGATTAAAAATAATTTAGGTTTATCACCGATAGTAGCTTATATTTACCTTTAGTTATCTTTCTCTCCCTTTTCACCCCAAAAATTAGTAGGCTTTAGTGTAAATGAGCTAAGTGATACATCATAGGAGCTAGCCTTGTTAAAATTCCTAGGTTCATTATCATGTTGGACTAGATTTGAGTAGAGGACTTGAAAAATCCTTTTCTTAACTAGAATGAAATTTAGGCCTTGAAATAGGTACGATGCTAGGAGATGAAATCCCATGTCAACTCACACTAAAAGAACTTGTGAGGAGGCGATGAACTCCCACCCACAAGACAAATGCAAGAAAATAAATAAATGAAAATTAGAAAGACTTTATAGGTCATTTCTAGGTCTCCCAAGTCACTTGAAGCTAGGGGAGAGCATACATGACATTATTTTTGATAAGAATAAACAAACAAGGCAATAAACAAAGTTCTTTTGGTCACCGGAGTTCCCTATAGGGAACGGGGGGAGAGCATACACTTTAATTTTTTAGTTTTCCATAAATAAAGGATTTAATCTAGAAAGTTTTAAACTATCTAATCAAGAAAGAACAAAAAAAAGTGAAAAATCTCTTAAGAGCTCTAACTAAAGTGGATGTTCTTTTTAGAATCACCAACTCAAATGTGAATGAAGTTTTTACCCCTTAACCATATTTGATCTTGTAAAAACTTGAAATGCTAAAAGATAAGTACTGTTAGGTTAATTTTAAGCACTAAAAGGAAAGTGTATTTGAGATTTATAAGTGTTTAGGCCTCTCTTTCTACACCTTGGTTCCTAAAAAAATGTTAGAGGGTTCTTTTGTCTTTAGTCCAAAAATAAAATCAACATATAATATTACATTTTTAGCTCTTGGGTTTTAAAAAACATAGAGTGATGTCATCATTTCTATAATAGATCAAAGCCTCTATTTATAATGAATTCACTAATTTCCTTATGAACACAAACATACAAAAATTAGTTTTTGGTGAAGTCACTGTTAAACAGGGCAAAGTCACTGATTAGGTATGGTGAAGTTATAAATTATAGGCTAAAATTAGGCAAAGTTGATGAAATTAAATGCAAGTATACCTATCAAATCTTCCATTTAATAGGGTCAATGCCATCATTTTTAATTGGTGATGTCATCATTACACATGTTAAAGAATTCTTTTTTTCATAAATAAAGATCATAAATAGAGGATGGAAATGGCTAAGTCATCATTACATAGGGTGAAGTCATCGATTACATAAAAAATAGAATGATAGGATTTAGAAGCACAAAAATCTAAACTTACAGAATTAAATTCTCTTGTTAGGAAAATTAAAGGTTATAAATCATTCTTCTTGGCCATACGAGATGTATGATCCCACTTGGCATGCCATTATGCATCTTAAGAGTCCATATAACACACAAATGTTTATTAGTTCTTTGTTAGTAAAGATAATAAAAATCCATGCATAACAATACATGAAACTAAAATCTCTTACCTAGGAACTACGGTGAACATAACATAATGAACTAGATCATAAAATAAAGATAAAACCACATAAGAATTTTACTTCCCTTGTCAAAATTGATGTCCACTTATTGGCATAAGGATGTTCATGATTGTTCTATGACATTAGATACTTCTAGAAATGCTTTTCCATGTTGGTAGCACTTCTCCAATGGTAACTTGTGGCTTTGATTTGATTTGTTCTAGATTGGTGTGAAGATTGGAATCAAATGGGAATTATAACAATACTTTAATGGTTTCTTGAAGGCATTCCTAAAAAATAACCTTATACACAAAATCTTATTGGATGAGAGTGAGGACATGTGTATTTATAGATCTTAGAACTAACTCTATCTTTAGGGAGGTTAGGTTAAATTCTACATTTGGTTGAGTCTAAAATAACTTAGATTGAGTCATGTTAACCCTAGGTTAGGTCAAACCACTCATGAAGTTATGATACCTCATTTTTAGATATTTATGAGCTACGAAAACTCACTTTAGATATTTTTGAGGTTGTGACTCACCTTTTTGGAATATTAGAAATTAATAAATCACTTTATTAGCTCCTTTGAATTTTGACTTCATATTTGGATAAAAAATTCTTTTTTGATAAATGGAATTCACTAATTCAACTTGGAATTTTTACTTAAGCAAGTTAATTGATATTTGCTTTGTAATTAATCTTATTTAGTGATTTTTGGATTTTATAAATTATTTTAGATGTTTTGTATTTTAGGCTCAATGGACCAAGAATGTCAAATTACTAGCTCACATTTTGACTAGCATTGAAACTTAACTAGGTTATTGTTGCAAATAGTGTAATACCCCAAATAAGCAAGTCTCACCACATTTCTAAATAATTAAATTCCTCACATGAATGAACCTAAGTAATCATGTGATTTCTAGGCTTAAATTGTGTCATTTGATAGAAATTGAACTAAATCTTATTTTAGGTGTGAAAGTGGCCAAAATTGAGTGTATACATCTAGTCACTAGCTATTTCACCAAGAAACACAATGGTTTATGTAGCCAATCAAGTGATTTCATTTCTTATTATTTTATCTATTAGTTTCTTATCTTTGATTTCATATTTTGATCTTAAGTAAAGATTAATTTATATATGTTTCATTGCAGGTTCACATGAAACATATTTTAACATGTGGCTTACACCTAAGCTTGTAGACACCTAAATCTGGCCACCAATGACCTCCAACCAGGGTTTTGACCAATTTCCATCAAAGAACACAATTTGGCTTTAAAATACTAAAATGAATTAATATATTAAAGTGATAATTTTGGCTATAGTATCATTAAATGGGGCAATGAAATTTATGGGCCAATTAACTTTGATTATATTATTTTGAGTCAAAATACCAATTTTGCACCTAGGTGCTTTGGATTGCTCTCTTCTATAAAATATTTTGCATGAGACACATGCCTTTGTTATTTGGTATTGGTAACATCATAAATGGGATAATGGATCCAACACATCTTACATTGACTTCTAATTCCAATGTAGTCAAATTTTGGACCAATAACAAGACATTTTGACCAATTTATTTAATTTGTGCACCAAGAGCCAAAATTTGCACTAAAGTAGACTAATCATGTTTTAGGATAATTAAACAAAATTAGGGCCTTAAGTTAATTTTACATGGAACTTATTGAATAAATATTTATTGGAAATTGATTTTTATTAACTGCATCATCAGGTGACATCATCATATGGTATGGTATCCATAAGCCATAAATGTATAAAATATCAAGATTATGGGTCTCCCATGCCTCATTAAGACCCTCCATGCCTCATTAAGACCATCCATGCATATTAAATACCCATCTATCCCAAATATTAATTGGGATATTTGTATAATGAATTTTATATTTGGATTAATTCATGGCCTCACATCTCAATCTTGAGATGGATGGTCATGGTTGATCCTCAAACCATTTTAAAAATCTATAAATAGGAGGCCTTGCCTATTGAATTTTAAAATCTTTTATACCAAAATTGTAATGCTTAAAAGCATTCAAAAATCATTGCATTTTAGTGTTATAATTCTAAATTATTGATCCAAGCCAAGCCAAATCCAAAGGTGCCAAGAGGAGATGAAGGTAGCCATACTCCATTGAAGAAGATCTCTTGAAGCAAAAGCCAAGCAAGCCAAAGAAGGAGAATTTTTGAGAAATCAAGGATTTGGTAATAAATTGGTGTTTTGTGTTCATATTTCTTATTTTTTTCCATTTTTAGTTGTGTTCTCAAATGGCTTTCCTTCACTAAGATCTCCCTAGTAATTAGGCCTAGAGATGTATGCTAGCTAGTGTGTTGTTTTTTCAATTTTATTTTATTTTGTCACTAACAAGATACTAACACCTCTCTTGAGTCAAATTCCTAGTTCATAAAGCCTACTCAACACATGTAAGCCTTGATATATTTCTCATTATTTTACTCTATTATTTTCACTTTGATGCATTACTATATTAAAATGAGGGTAAATGAAGTCTTATTTAATTTGTGACCATCCTCCTATATGCACTTAGCTCATGCCTAATCTGATAGCTATAAGCAACTATTAATCTATCTCTATGTGGATGATACTTATCTTGAGCTAATACATATTGTAAACATTTTAATTTGGTCAAGTAATCACAAGTACTATGTATTTTCTTTCTCTTTCATACAATGGTCTTAGTGATGGTTATAATCCTTGTTCACATGGTCATCTTGAGTCTTTTGATCTTTTTTGTGTCTCATTTTCCCTATTTTTAACACCCCCAATAGTCACAGGTTACCTTTTCCCAGTCCCAGGGCCCCTAGCCTATGACCCTTATTTTGTGACCTATTTTGATCCTTAGGACATTAACACCACTTTTAAGATAGTAATGCCACATAGTGCTAGTATCCACTTTTGGCTTCAGTGTCTGATGGGCCCTTTTAGTTGTGTTTGAGTCTTGACCCCTCTAAGACCCTTATCTTATGTTTTTTATATCTTTTTCATGATTTGTCAACCAATGAACAATGTATTATATTCCAAACAAAGATCATCCCATATAAAGAACCTCACAAGGCATTTTACATCTAGAAATTACTATTTTGGCACTTATTTACATAAAATAAACCAATAGTACATCTCAAATACTCTACATACCACTCAACTTTCACACCTAGACATTTACATGCTTTATCAAATAATGGCCTAGGTTAAATTCATTCTAGCATACTATGTAAGTTGATGGTTCATTTTACCTAAGGGATAACTACATGTGATCTGAGACCCATAACATTGGGGTTAATGTAGGCATTGACCATGAAAATAGGGGTTCTACTCCACATGATTGTAACATTAATCAAATCAATTTTTTTATTACCTTTTGAATTTTATTAGTTCATTATTTCATGTATGTAGGTATTCATTAGGGTTTTGGATAAGAATTATTCAAAATAGTGACAAATGACAACTCTTGTGTGACATAGAATCACCCATAAGACCTCCAAAAACTCCTATAGCTCCCATGAAAGTTACAAAAAATCACTACAAGAAAGACACTAGTGATATTATTAGACATTAGTGCCACATGGAACTATTGTCCTAAAGGGGGTATTACTATCAAGAGCCAGATCTTGAAAAATAACTAATAGATGAAAGATTCCTCTATGTTTGGTAACTATCTTCAATACTCATATATGCTAAAAACTCTATGTATATCTAGATAAGTCCCCTTTCTCCTTATATTTAATATTTTTTGAAAGTTCCATAACATCAATAAATTCCAATTTTATTCTAGAATAATAATAGACCCAAACTTTTAATCTAGTTTAGGATTTACATAGTAAAAATACTAAAACATTAAAACATTTGGTAACCTGTCTTACTTTGAATATTGCTTTAAAACCCTAATTTTCCTTAAGGTTTACCTTATGTCAAATTTGGTTCATTAAATTAGGGTTACAAAAATTTGATTTTTTGGATTAACCTAACTAATTTAATTAATCCTATACTAGGGTCTTATTTATTTCATTTAATTTAAATATTTGAAACACAACCCTATAATCAAAACCCTATATCCACATACTAGGTCCCTATACACATAAACATTAGCAATTAGAGTTTAAACAATAATCCTATTTTCTATTACAAACTGTGTTTAATAAATTCACACATTACACACCTACTTATCTTAGATTATATTTTACCTCTTGTATGTTTATTATTCCTTATTTACACTATATTATTTGGAAAGTTAAAATGGCATCTAAAAAATATTCTACCCCTCATCAACTTGATGCAATCTTAAATTTCTCTCATGATTATAATGAATGGATAGATTTTTAAAATTATACATTATAATATGATAATGATTTCATTTATGATGATGAGGATGATGAGGATGATGATGATGATGATGATGATGACTATAGTTATAATGATGGCTATGAGGATTATTGTGATCATGAAAATACAAATGAACATGAGGATATAGTAGATACATCATATTATCTTTCTTACTCTTCTCTTACTCCTAAAAATAAAATTAACAATATAATTCCAAAATAACCTCTTGTTGGTAGTGTTTTATTCCAATGTGATCCTAGATTTTTAACTACTTTTGCTACTTCATTGTTCAAAATAAATAAATATAAGTGCACTACACAAAAATCACTTTTACATGCTTCAATTACATTAGATAAGAACAATGCATCTTATTTAACCTTATCAATTACATTTCAACAAGAAAATACAAAAGATGTTACATAATTTAGTAATGAAAAAACTAAGGTAGATGAAATTCCTTTATCACTTTAATTCACATTTCAAGCTCAATGCAGTGATTTTTTTCCATAAATATATAATGCACATGTTTCTAAATCTTATCCTATATTTCATAATGTGTAAAAAGAAAACATGGTTATTACTTATCCTTCCCTTGATTCCAAAATAGAAAGATAATCATGCTTGCATTACAAAAATGACTAGTGAACAAATGCCTTGAATTACACTTATACATGATGATACATTGCATATTATTAAAAAATGAAAATATTCTTCTTCTTTTTCTCCTTATATTAATGAGAATTTGGATGATACTTCTACTCTTACTTCTTTAAATGAATTAAATTATGATTTATATGAACCATGGGATAATGGTATGATTATTATGATTATGATGAAGATGACATAAAATCTACAACTCCTACTTATTCTCTTACGTCACATATCTCTCTTGTTCAACCAAAAAATAGATCACATGTTAAAACACACACACACACACACACACACACACACACACACACACACACACACACACACACACACACACACACACACACACACACACACACACACACACACACACACACACGCACACACACACACACTTATTATTATGTGCATAATTTCCATTCACTAGATAATAAAACATATTCTACTCAACCTAATAATATAATAAATCCCCTTCAACCCCCCTTACTACAATATAACCCATTTCTCAAACAAACCCAAATGAGATTGATAGATCATTTCTCTCTAACCATGTCCAAGCTATCACAAATATGAAGTTTATTAAGAGCACATCAATCCTTTGTAAACAAGATTTCCAATCTAATATACCAATGGCTAAAATACATAATAAAATTCAAGCATTAAATAAACCCCTTGTTAATGATAATATACCTTCACAAGTGTTAATTTATTTAATGCATGTTGTGTGCACTTTTAAAAAATGAGTACATCATCTCACTTTGGAGAACCAATCATAAAAATCCTAGGTTTATGCCAATAATAATCCTATTCCATGTATAATATTAATAATGTAGTTACCACATAACTTTCAGATATCAGTGCTACCTATCTTTTATGGATAAGGAGATCCATATCTACACCTTTAGGCTTATGATAAATCCATGGATCATATTATAAACAAGTTAATTCTACTAAAAGTGTTTCCAAAATTAGTAAAGGACAAAGAACTAGATTGGTTCCACCCTACACTCCCTAATGGATCTTTACATACATATGAGGAGCTAGAGATAGTCTTCCTTAGGTATTATATTTAGAATAAGGGACCTCTAGTCACACATGAGAGGTTACCTTCACTACACCAAGGTGAGACATAGGCTAAATTATAATACATTCTACACTTCAAAGATTTTTTGATTTAGTTAATATATCAATCAACATATTTAAAAGAGCAATACATATTTTCTAGAGGTTTAATCTATCCTCTCAAGGATAGATTGTTATATCAGACATCTAAATCATTCAAACATCTATGCAATCTATATCATTAAAGGGAGAACTAGGATTAGTAATTACAAAGTTAAAGGTATATTTGGATATAGATTTATCAAACCTCAATCATCAAATTTGGTACAAGATCTTACCCTACTTCCAAATTAGAAACTAGTAGAATAAAAACAACAAATAAAAATATTGAGTAAGGTCAAAGAGGCACTCTACATAGCATAATATAAAATGAGTAAAAAACAAGATATACTTAGAGGGGTTATATAGTTTTTAGATGAGGTTGGACCTCATGACAACATGCTTACACTAATAGATAAGGGGATGATCACACTTCCTTCAACTAGTTAACATCCACCACACCATTTGCACTAGCTACCACATAAGCATTATTGTCATTTCACTAGATTAATGGACATTCAGATGATCATTTATATGTACTCAAATATCACATCGACTAGTATGCTAGTAGAGGCCTCATAGAGTTTACACAAGGGGCATCAGTCTTTCATTCACCATACTCTCCTAGAACACACTCCTCTATGATGGAGTTATCCAAGGATGTTCCTTTTAATGAACCATTGGTTACTCATTGTATGATCCTTGTGACTTATAGGATAGATATTTATTAGTAGTCTTGTACATCACAACCTTAGTAATGATGGTAACTAGTTCACAAAGTTTAGAATGCACCTATAGTGCATATGTTGATTAGTATATTTAGGATTAATTATAGACATAAAGGCATAGTTTTTTTACAAACACTAATAAAAATATTTAAAAACAATTACAAAGCTTTGAATACACCTCTAGTGCACACACCAATCAAAATATTTGGGAATAATTATCAACCGAAGGGCACAATTCTAGTTTGACAATTGATAAATATATATATATATATATATCAATCATTATAGAGATCAAACCCCAACTTTAATTCACACACTGATAAAAATATTTACAATTTATTACATAACTTAGAGTTAATTTTTAGAGCATCAATCGATCAATATTTTTGGATCAAAGTCTACACATTCAGACATTAATAGTGTATCACAAGCAAATATAATTTCACAGTCTACATGTATAGTAACATAGCATGAGTAGTATGGTCATTGGTTCTCCATGCCATTTGAGTTCATATAGGGTATATTGCCATCACATGTTATACAAAAACATATTATGAGATATAAATATAAAAAAACATATACCAATACAATATAAGAACTTAAATCTCCTACACAATGCCTAAAACATTCATAGCACATATACAAATCAATTAACATTACTCCAATCAGAATAAAATTACAAACATTAATATTTCAAACAATCAAAAAAATTCAAACACATAATAAATTATATAATATAAGCAGATCTAGATGCCAATACATAATGCCAAATTAAAACAAAAACCACACACACACACACACATACACACACATATAACTTAGAACATCATTTCAATACAAATATGATACATCACTCAATGATGCAAAGATGACTTCTAAGACTAGGTCCCTCACTCTTACTATTAGACACATCTATTGGAGAATTATTAATGATGTCATGGAGGTGTCTATGTGAGTGGATGAAGTTCCTTATTAGTCTAAGTGACAATGATAAAGTGTGCAATATGCTTGTCTTAATATACTTGAATAAGGCTTGGTTGATCTTCAATTTTGGCATGGTTTGAGATGTTCAAGAATGAGTATAAATTATTAAACATGTGAAAGAGGTCCCTAAGATGTTTTATATGTTTTGAGTACTTGTGTGCATGAGTTTATTTCATTTGGTATTCCATAGTTTTCATCTAGACATTTTGGGTTCAACGGTAAAAAATCTAAGTAAGCAATTTGATGACATCGCCATTACCATGTGTGGATGAGTCAGAGGGATTTGGTCATATAGTTGTGATAAAATTAGTCCCTAGGTGATTACTACTAAATTTTAGATCATGCATTAAATTGCATCAAATGATATGCAAGTGCAAAGTTGGGATCCTAGGTAGTTTGACAATGTTTTCCCATACTTATCCAAATTTGCATGAGGCAAGAAAGAGTCAAGTAAGTAGTTTGGTGATGGCATATATTGCACATGTGAATTTTTTAGGAGAAGGTGATTATATGGGTTTTTTAAGTTTTATACCTAGTTGATTTAAACTAACTTTAGGTCAAGCACTAAAGCATGACAAAAGATATGCATGTTCAAAGTTGGCCCCCTAGACAAGTTTTTGACATAGTTGGCTCTATGGTAAAAAAATATGAGTGAGCATTTTAATGTCATTATATCTCACATGTGTGAGGTTTCTAGAAGTATCTTATTAAATGGTTAGATTATCCTATATAAGGATATCATATGGTCCAAATTTGAGAACATGTGAGTAAGTAAGGTAAAAGATATGACTGTACAAATTTGGCCTTCCAAGTAGATAAGTAAGGTTCCCATAATTAGTCATTTTTACACAATTTAAAGTTTGAACAACATCGATGGAGTGCATTGATTCAAGAATTTAGGAATTATTAAGATAAATTTAAATGAGGAAAGAAATATCTGATTAAGTAGTTTGGTAATGGAATATATCGCATGTGTGGATGTTTCAGGAGAAGGTGATCATATGGGTTTGTTCAATTTTATACCTAGTTGATTTGTGTTAACTTTTAGGTCAAGCACTGAAGTGTGAAAAAATATATGCATGTTAAAAGTTGGTCTCCAAAATAAGTTTTTGACATTATGGTAGAAAAATCTGAGTGAGCATTTTAATTTCATTATATCTCACATGTGTGAGGGTTCTAGGAGTAGGTTGTCACATGGTTGGATTCTCCCATATGAGATCATATGGTCCAAATTTGAGAACATGTAAATAAGTGAGGTAAAATATATGATTGTGAAAATATGACCTTTCAAGAAGATAATCAATGTTCTCATACTTAGTCATTTTTTCAAAAGTTAAAGTTTGAGCAACTTTGATGGAGCACATTACTCCAAGAAGTTAGGAAACAACAAGATGGTGCCAAGTGTTCAATGTTTAATGTTGAGCAGAGATAAAGATTGAGATTCTTCCTAGGATCAACAATGAGTGATAGATAATACATATAGAGATCAATAGTGCATATTAAAGTCAAGAGGTCAAAGTGATAACTATTTAGCATTGTTAAAGACCAAGCTACATATAGGATATTAATAGAGCAAATAAGGTCAAAGTTGTAAGAGTGCATGAGATGAGGTCAACATATTCAAGGTTTAACATTTGGCATTAGTAGACTATGTGTTATAGGTTGATATTATTACAATAATATCGATGGTGTGTTTTTAATCTGATCAGTGAGGACTCAATATGATAGCATGGTGTTCGAGGTTTAACTGTGATTGTTTGCATTTGAATATTTGAATTTGCAAAGGAAAAACTAGTGATATGTATTTTGGCCATATCTTTTGATATAGATAGAATTTGCTCATGGTGTAAAAATAAAACTTGTAGAGGACTCCAAGATAATTATAGAAATATATATTTGAAGATCTAAAAGTGTGTATAGACATAGTAATGAATGTTCAAAGCTTATTATGTGTTTGTGCTTGTTTTGCAAGTGACTTGAGAAGGATAATTGAGCTTGTGTAGATGCTGTTATGATGTATCATGATGAATTGGATATTAGAGAGTGTTTTAGAGTCCATGAGGATTATCTATGTGCATTATGAAGGTTTGACCAATCATATGTAATATCAACAAAGTTTAATAAGTTGACTATGTATTCATTCATGATGTTCTTGTGTACTAGGTCAGTGATTAAGTTGTTTGAGCATACACAAAGGTGAGTAAAGTTGATTGTGGTCATTTAAAGATGTCAAAGGGGACATAAGGAGTGGATCCATGTAATTTAAAGTGTACCTATATTCTTTTTTTTCAAAGAAGTGATAAATTGGTGATTAGGTCTCCATGAGACCTATAAGAGATAAAAAGGTCTAATTGAAAGGTGTAGCTTCTTAAGGGCGACCCATAGATGTTATGGCCAACCTATGATGATGGTTTTTGAGTTGTGTCTTATTTTAAGAGATGAATTAAGGGATAAGGCATGCCTAATGGCCGACCAAGGTGTTGATTATCATGTATGCTCTATAAATAGTGGAATCAAAGATGATGGTTTATAGACTTGAGTGAGAGACTTGGGAGAGATTTAAGGGAGGCTTGTGTGTGTGAATTGTGAAGAGAAAGAGGGTTAGAGTTCCCTATGGATGATTTTAACATAATAATAGATTTATGACTATTTTTATGACCTCTAGGTCATAATTCTATTGATAGAATAGTGCTCTTGCTATTTGAGTATGAGTGAAGGTGAATAGTGATAATCAGAGGTCCATCATCAGGTGTTGAAGACATAAGTTCAATGGTGGATGTTTCATAGGTTTTTTTGTGGTAGATAAAAATCTAATGGGGTTACAACATCCTTTCAAGGTGAATCTTGTTAAAGGTTTAATTATTATAGTAGCTCAGCTAGACAGGTGTGGTAGCACCTTATGGGATTATAGTCTTACTAAATAATGGATTATAATTCCTTGATCAGTTGAGGCTGATATAAATTGGTTCTTGTTATTATAATATAGTATTCCAATTGTAGGTTCTAGTGGGTTTTCTCCCCCAAGAGGGTTTCACACATATGTCATGTGTTATGTGATTGATCTTGTAATGTCTCTCTTAGTATTTGTTATGAATGATGTGTATGCTTCATGAATGCTTGTTGTAACTAGTTAAGTGTTTGTAAAGATTGAAATTGAAGTTAGATTGTTTGGACTCACTGATTCATCCCCCTCTTAGTGATTGTACCTCTAACAACATCAAAATTAGAACTAGAGGTCCCACTATCTCTATGAGACCTTTATATACTACTACACCTACTCTCTCTTTCTTAATACATTTCAAGCTTAGCCCTACACTCAAAATACTCATTAAACTCATATGTAGTCATCTAATAAATGAATACTCACCCCAAATAGAGCATTAGGAGAGGGTATGGTTTATCTCTACATATCTACACATAACTCATCTCTATTTGCTATTGCTTGCCTGAATACTGTAGTCACTCCCATTGCATGATCAAACAAATAAACATGCAATCCAATTGCATTGGTGGCCCACTCCAATCCATCATCCATGACATCATCTAGAATATTTCATGTCAAATCAAATAGCACCAAATCAATAGTGACCTCCCAATACTCATCATTTCTTGCATTTTCAATTATCCATATAATTCATACAAATCATATTATATCAAAACACATGATCAACATTTCATAGAACATACAAACCAACTATCTAACTTACCATTAATATCCCTTAGGGGATATACATCTAGTACCTCCTATATGATCATCCCATCTCTCAAGAATAAAGGTGCCCATCTATGTTCACTCTATTAAGTCACATAAGCCTCTTTCATTCTAACATCATCCAAATCTAGTACATTGATATTTAGATCATGCTCTGTCACTGGCATAGGATCTAGCTCATCAATCAATGGATTTGGCCTAGTACTTGACCTTACCAAAGCCCAAGAAATACTCAACCACACCACAAGTATTAGAGGCACATATTATAAAACACTAAACTATTGGGTAACCCTCTCATATTGAAACCAGTCGTATACATTATCCCATTGATTATATATCTAATAACTAACTTGAATATACCTCAACTATGTGATATCCTTAGGCTACCAATGATAGCCCCTATAGGTTCTCCAAATGACATCCTCCACTCTCAATATATCTAGTAACTTTCAAAAATAAGTATTACTCCTCATTGATGTATGCCCTATCCTAGTCCATATTATTGTAAATACCTATGGGTGGGCCCATCCATCTTGTGGATGTGCCACTGGACTACTCATAGCTATGTGATGATATGCCTAGTAGTGTAATAGTGTTGACACATTGATACCATCACCACTCATCTCATATGTAAAGTGGTATAAGTCCTAATATAAATGAATCAACATGGTATGACCCTAAGAATACATGGTACCATGATGCTCAATGTCATACATTATCTCATATATCATGTATGAGATAGAGACACCATTCCCATCCATGAAAATATATGATGATAAAAACACAACTAGAAATTTTTGTAGTCACAAAACATCGGCCATCACAATCATGGTCAATAGAATGTCATTCTAAATCCTAGAGTGATGACTCCTCATTGCCATGGTAAAGAAGTACCTAGATGCACATTGTATATCTTGAAGACTGATACCTCTTATAATATAGCCTATTACCCAGATGTTAGTAACCATAAGATCCAATATACATCCTCCAATGTCATAGTCATCTCACTTATAGGTATCCATAATGTACATGTGTCTGCATTCTACTTCTCACATAGTGCAATGATCATATGCTTATCTCAGGGCATAGGCTCTAGGAAAACAACATATCATAGGCTTTCTCTCTCTAACACCTCTATCTCAACATAATTTATGGGAAAGAATTGTATAGTCTCCATCATCTTACCTATATATAACTCCCTCCTACATGCATCAAACTATAAAATTACAACCAAATCTGACATCAGTAAAATAACACCATAACCAAAAAATAACAAAAACTAAAAATTAGTCAATAATGTTGAGGAAAATATTTGGGGTGTATTGGACACTATCACTGACTAGAGGATAGTGGTGATGGAAAGTAATACCACGCTCTAGATAGTAGTACCAAGATCTGGCCACATCACCTAGAATGGGATAGTAGCACCAAATTTCTATAAACTAGCACAAAAATAGTATTTTTCTATAAAAATCAATAAATAAGACAAGAAAAATGATAAAAAATAGGAAAAACTTTGGGTCCCTTACTAGATGAACCTCCTCCCTAGCCTAAATATTTGATTTGACTTCCTCATAGAGTGATAAATTAGCATCTTATCTTCTCAGCATGTTTCTCTCTCTCAAACTCAAAAAAATATTTCTAATCAAATGATGTAAATGAATTGCCAATGATTCAACATGACCTATTTAAATCACAAATTATCCAATTCCACCCTTTTAAGGTTACCCCTATGTGCTAATTTCATTAATTAATACAACTCTCTTGATATTACCATATCTTGAGAACAATAGCTCTGATTCATGAACCATTTATTGCACATGGGAATTGATAGAGATACACTATGTACCATATTGGTAAAACCAATCCCTTCATCAATTTAAAATCTACAAAATGATAAAAATAATCAAATTATATTAATCATAAAAAAAACCAAGTATCTCTGATTACACACTACATTTTCAACTCTGACAGAATCAATACATTATTAAAACCTAATACAACATCATTATTACCAGGTAACACTAACACAATCGATCATTACCAATTTTGGTTACACATCCTCATAATAGTCTCACTTATCTCACCAAAATGGGGGGGGCGGGAATATGCATATATTGATTTAGACATAAAGAGTTACATTTAGATTTTCATACACAGGCATCTAGAGTCACATATTTTAAAAGATACAAACACACAGGTCTACATAGATTTACATAGGCATTGAGAGGCACACATTATTCAAATATATAGACATACAGGTCTACATAGGTTTACATAAGTACGAAGATTCATAACTTATTTATATATATAGACACATGGGTCTACACAAGTTTACATAGGCATTTAGAGTCACAAATTTTTAGATATATAGGTGCCTAGCTCTACATAGGTTTACATAGGTAATCAAATATGCACTCTACACAAATATACAACTTTGACATAGGTATACCAGTTTATTCAAAAATTTGGATACATGACTACATCACTCAGATATCAAAATTAGGGGGCATGATGTAAAGCACATGTTCTTGATCCCCATTTTTATATTTATCAAGTTACACTAGTATCATCACCAGGTTTTCACCATTTTGGGTCATAGGGATATATATAGTGGTTGATCTATAGAATTAAACTAGACTTAATTTACAGACTCAGATTCAAAGTGGGGGAAAGTGAGCCTTTATTTTCCATGCCTTTAGTTTACACACTCAGATTTAGAGTGGGGTAAAATGAACCTTGTTTCTCCACACTTTCAGTTTACATACTCATATTTAGAGTGGGGGCAAGTGATCCTTATTTCTACACACTAAAGTTTACATACTTAGATTTAGAGTGGGGGTAAGCGAGACTTATTTCTCCATGCATTCAGTTTGCATTACTCATATTCAAATTGGGGGCAAGTGAGCCTTATTTCTCCATACATTTAGTTTTAGTATAGGGGAATTTACATCATATGCTTCCTTTCACATATTACACTCCAATTTTCATCCACTTATTTGGATAATAAGTGGGACAAATCTATATTATATTCACATAGGTAAGTGTAGGTACACATTTCTATTTTCTTTTACTCTAGTAATTCCATTTCATTTCATTAATAGAATAAAAGGGGGGAAAATTTAAACACCCTAATTTGGTTAAGTAACCACAAGTACTATGTCTTTTGTTTTTATTTTACACAAGGTCATAGTGATGGTTATAGTATTTGTTCACATGGTCATGTTGAGTCTTTTGATCTTTATTATGTCTTTTTTTCCCCATTTTTGACACCCCCAACAATCACAGTCACCTTTTTCAAGTCATAGGGGCCCCTATCCTATCATCCCTAATTTTTTCCATGTTTTAAGACTTAGGACATTAGCATCACTTTCAATATAGTAGCACCACATGAAACTACTATCCACTTTTAGCTTTAGTGTCTGATAGGCCCTTTCACATGTATTTGAGTCCTGACCCCTCTATGACCCTTCTCTTATATTTTTTTATATCTTTTTCATGAATTGTTGGCCAAAAAATAAGGTATTATATTATAAATAAATATCCTCATATATAAATATCCTCACATCTAACCTTACTATTTTGGAACTTATTTACATAAAATTAGCCAATTGTACAACTCAAATACTTTGCATACTACTCAACTTTCATGCCTAGACATTTACATGCTTGATCAAAGAAGGGCTTAGGTGAAATTAATTCAAGCATACCATAAAATTTGATGGTGCATGTTCCCTAAGGGAAAACTACATGTGATTTGAGACCCCTAACATTGGGATTAATGTAGGTAGTGGCCAAGATAACAAGGGTTCTTCTTTACATGATTGTAACATCCCATAACCTAGTTTTTCCTTTCCTTTTGAATTTGATTAGTTCATTTTTTCATGTGTGCAGGCATTCATTGGGGTTTTGGAGAATAATCAGTCAGAATATTGACATAGGTGAGCTCCCACATGACACAAAATAACCCACATGACCTCCAATAATTGTCATAATTTTATTGAAAGTTACAAATATTCACTTTAAGAATGACACTAGTGTAATAATTAGACATTAGTACCACATGGTGATAATGTCCTAAAGGGGGTGCTATTGTCTGGATCTAGATCTTGAAAAATAATTAATAGATGAAAGTTTCCTCTATGTCTGCTCAACCATATTTAGTAATTAGATCCATGAAAAACTATATGTATATCTAGATAAGTCCCCTTTATCCTTGTATTTATTATTTTTTTAAATTTATATAGAATCAATAAATTTCAATTTTATTCTAGATTAAAAATAGACCCAACTCTTTAATCTAGCTTAGGATTTACAAAGTAAAAACTCTAAAAGGTTAAAACATATATGTGTAGTTATTCTTAATATTCACTCTAGATAGCCTAATCTCATCTTCTAGATGATTCATACCTATAAATTAGCTACTTATTCTTTGTATACAAGGAAACTCCTTTAGGACTAACCTGCCCACTGGTAATGCTTAAATTTGTTGCCTACATCCTCCCACCAAATATTAACTAATTTCTCAAATTTAAAATAATTTATCAGGTCATCCCATATGTTTCACAATCCCCATCTAAGAAAATTATTATGAGATAACTATAAATCCACATTTTAAACCATTTTTTACTCAAGAGGATCATGTATGGAAAAACAATATAACATCTAACTACACATTGAGGAAAAACCACCTATTTTTCCCAATTTAGAGTCCACATAGCCCTAGTAGCCCTAAGATAAGTCTACATACATATCAAAGGTCACAAGTCATAGTTGAATCACAATAATTATATCAATATTGCACCAATATATATAATTAAACTAGCCTTTAACACACACCATTGTAGCATGGGAGAACTACATAGAGTTTGATCCATCTTCAGAGTATTAGTATGTAGGTAGCGCTCAACATAGGAGGTGTTAAGGTATAGAAAAATTCAATCACTAACATCTTTTTCCATTTTATTCCATAATTTATCATTATCTACCAAACTAGGGTTTCAAGTGGAAAAAAAGGTACACATGCTTTCATAATAGATTACACATCACAAAACACATACACAAAACCAACATGTGATAATGCATAGACCAAATTTCATATAGGGAAAGAATATATTAGATGTCAAGCTCCCCAAAGACTACCACATAGGGAAAACCTATCTAATTAGCATGTGATTATCTAGAGATGAAGTGAATCCTTTTTCTTGATTCATAGTTAGCTAACACAATCACATAGTCAAATTTATAGTCACATACATAGTTATATATTGTTCAATTTATAACTAAGTAATTTGTCCATTTTTTTTTCCCTTTTTGGTGTGTTTTCAAAATATAGTAAATTCTATATCAATTTTCTTAATTTATTATATATCTCAACATTATGATTTACTTAGAGTTTTTTCATAATTAAGACTTCAACATTTCATTATTTACCTAATTTTGATAAAATAGATGGAAAATAAAAATACATGATGTATTAGTTTGGAGATATAATAATAAAATGAAATGTTGTAAATATATAATAACACATTAAATGGATTCACAATAATATGATAGTGTTAAAAGACAATGGAATAGTAATATGAAAAAAATAGAGTACTGTGACATAAAAGTCTTGTAATAATATGAAACCCATGATTGGATTAAGCTTACTAAATAAATTATGTATAAATATGAATATGATAATTAAATGAATATAGAGGGATTATCCATTTTAAAATCAAGCTAGATGAGGAATAATTCATTTCCAAAATCTCTTGCCAACCGTATAAATACCAAAACCACTTTTCATCAATGGATGACTCATGTAAACATTGTAAAACCATACCACCAAATAATATATAATGGAAAACTCAGATCACTTATTGATCCTTATTAATTTTTTTTTTACTTTGCTATGAATTGAATCTATGTAAGAAATATTACTAAGTGTCTTGTCAATTTAGGTTTATTATCTAAGATGTTTTCACAATATATCGACTAAAATCTTAAATTATAGTTAAATAATATCAATATAATGTTTTTGTGATAATTTACTAAAGAGTGAGTGAGATATCATCTTATGTAGGTGGTATGGGATGCCTGGGAGGAACGATATCCTATAGATGCTTTTGAAGATCATAGTTTCTTGTTTTCTTGGAGATCATTTAATGTAAATCTATTATTATGATGGGTAGGTTGGGGAAAATTAAGGATCAAGTTGTGAAATTTAGGATGTGAGTACTAAGTGATTGGATAAATCCTTTTTAGTCTCACTATGAATCAACATATTTTTTAGTCCATATAAAAAAATGGGGACTTGCTAAATCTAGTTTGATGGCCATAAGTGATATATACTTAGGAGGAATTATTATTCCTTATCTGTACACATGAAGAATATATCAATTATTATTATATCTAACTTGTCACAACATGTCTGACTCTAAAAAAATTATTAAAGTATTAGTAAGGGTTATGGAGCTAATGATTTGTAGTTTTGATTTTTATGTTTGATCTAGATATTTATGCTATATGATTGGTAGTCATATTGGTGTTTTCATGATACATTATATTGGAGAACATTTACATAAGTTTATACTATGTTATATGATCATGTTGATTATGATTTCATTTGTAAATTATTTTCATTAAAATAGTTTATTGATACTTATATATTCTAAGTATTTGATTACTTTCTATAATCTCAGACTAACTACCTTTTGTTTGGTCAAGGTGGTTGTAGGATTATTCTACCCTCACAAGTAGTACAAAGGGAGAGTATCATTAAAGAGGGGGGTATATATATCAATAATGGGAATAAATATAATTGAACCAAACCCACACTTGCATGCATGAAAACACACACACACACACAGAGGCACACACACGCACACACACGCACACACACGCGCACGCACACACACACACACACACACACACACACACACACACACACACACACACACACACACACACACACACACACACACACACACACTTACACTTGTACTATTGCTTGCTAAGATGAAATTATTATTGTTGGTTTTTTGTGATTATGTCGAGTGCTTATTTTTCACTAAATATTTCTTTGGTTAATATTTTATATCTGCATTGAATTTGAGTTGACTACTTGATTAGATTGGGTGAATTTTTTAGTTAAATTATCTAGTGATGTTCATGTACACAGTGGTGTGAACCATTGTTAAACCTTATTGTAATATAAACTTGAGTTGATTTTAAAATTTGTGATAGATCATGTTATGTATTTTAATCCATAGAGTATTCAATGTTTATCATTCTATGGTTATTAAAATTTTATATTGCCCCTTTTGGAAGCCTAAGGAGGGTGAAATAGGGGAAAATACACTAGAATTAATTATTTTAAATATTTTTTTAGGAAACTTAGGAAAGTGGGTTTTGGTTTTGTAAAAAGGCTCTAATAGATTTATTCTCATGCACCTTTGGAATAAAAAATAATTAGATTATTATAAGAATATTAAGAATGGAATTAATTTAGTTATATTGTTATGATGTTGGGTTGAGTATGCCATTTGGAAAAAAAATAGAGGGTTTCATGAAACTAAAATTCTCAAAAATAAGGTTAATGACTAGAAGTTAATGACAAATGGAAAGGATCATGCATGATGGAATTTGAGTTCTATTATGATGAACTCATAAAGTTGTAGGAAAATTAACAGGTCATGCAAAACATAAAGAAAATGAGAAAATACAATATGTAAAAGGAAGAGAAAGGAATGGGGGTGGAAGAGGAAGAAAGGGGATTTTGGCAAGAAAGATAAGGAGGCTTCCAAAATTGGCAATTAGAATGGTAAACATTATTATAACCAGGCAAGTGAATCTTTAAATTTGTAAATGGAAAATGTATATAATTTTGATATGTAGTATTAGATCCATTTGGGATCAAAATAATAAATGTTTGACGTAGGTTAGTTTATACCTTGTACAATTGTATTTGTTGGTATATCTCTCTATAAAAATTAGGGATTCATAGTTATAGACCCAGGGATGGAATTTTGTTCCATCTCTAGGCCTATAAAAATAATACCAAGCATTTTTCATTTCAATAAATTAAAATTTTATTGATTGACAAATCCCCTATGTGAGATTAATTTTCTATAAACATTTAATTTGAGCATGATTTGGGAGGTCCTTAACTAGTGTATTGTAGTTTAGTGTCAACTTTCTCCTAGTAGTTGAGGAAAACTAATTCTTTTCTTCATCCTCAACTAAGTATTGGATTAAAAAGCAACAAGATGATATTTCTTTGTAACCGATGGAGATGATACAAATTTATGGACTTGTTTTATTTTGATAAATTCATGGTATGTCTTGTAAAAAATTATTTGTTGCATACTTTAGAGGAATTGGTTGTATAGTTCTGTGTGTTTTAAATATGAACCAAAATAAATAAAATAAATATTAATACGTTTCAATTTGGAAATAAAATGGTATACCATCTTTATGATTCTTACACAAATCTAAGCTTGATATAAGTTAGTTAGTGTAATCATCTCTATCTAGTTTAAGTTGATGACTACTTGAGTACTTGTTTTGGTTTTTGTGAAGTTTTTAGAAGAGTTATATAATAATAGTGGTTTGTTTAGGATAAACATTATTATATGGTAGATTTATGTATTTATATGTATTCATATCAAAGACAAAGATCTGTAGCGGTATTCATTTGTTGTAAGAACTAAGTTTGGAAGATTTAAACTTTAATTCAGCATATAAATAACAAATAAAAAATAAGATATATATATATATATATATATATATATATATGTATGTATATATATATATGTATGTATATATATATATGTATGTATATATATATATATATATGTATATATATATATATGTATATACATATATATACATACATACATATATATATATATATACATATATATATACATATATATATGTACATACATATATATGTATATGTGTATATATATATGTATATGTCTATATATGTATATATATATATATATATATATATATATGTATGTATATGTATATATATATGTATATGTATATATATATGTATGTACATATACATACATACATACATATATGTATACATATATATATATATATATATACATATATATGTATATATATACATATATATGTGTGTGTATATATATGTATATATATACATATATACATATATATATATATACTATATATATATACATATATATATATATGTGTGTGTGTGTGTGTGTGTATATATATATATGTATATATGTATATATATGTATGTATGTATGTATGCACACACACATACATATACATATATGTATACATGTATATGTATATGTTTATATGCACACACACACACACACACATATCTAAGTAATACTTTGACTACACTTTTGCATACATAGATGAATGCAATCATATTTATTTGTATATATATTTATATATACAAATAAATATGATTGCATTCATCTATGTATGCAAAAGTATAGTCAAAGTATTACTTAGATATTATACCTAAAATATATATACAAATAAAGATGATTACATTTATCTATGTATGCAAAAGTGTAGTCAAAGTATTACTTAGATGTTAAACCCATGCATATATTTATCTCCTTTTAATGATTTTGAACAACTATAGATTATATTGGAAATTTTGGACCAAGTTATTTAAGTCATTAAATATATTTGAATGGGTTGATGAGATCATTAGATATACCTTAGTTGAATGGACACAAATAAATAGACCAAACAAGGAGTTTTTATATGCTTAATATATATATTATCAAATGTTATTTATATTTAATAATGTTTATTAGAGACTATAAAATATTTGGATCAAAGGAGTATTGAATATACTTATTAGGTTGTACTCACACACACACGCACGCACACACACACACACACACACACACGCGCGCGCACACACACACACACACACACACACACACACACACACACACACACACACACACACACACACACACACACACACACACACACACACACCTGCACGCGCGCGTGCGCGTGCACACACACACACACGCTAAAATATGAGATTTTATCATGTAATAGAACATGATAGAATAATTTGTGATAGATGTATTGAAGAAGCTTAAATAATTGATTAGTATAAATGAGCTATTTTTGATGTTGTTTGATTTCTATTGAGCACATACTTTCAGACTTTAGATGATTTTGATGTTGAAGAAAAAAATTAAGCTGAATAGTTGATATAGTGTAAAAGCTCTTGGAATTTTGTCTTCTAGACATTTATGCATGATTTATTTAAAATATAGTTCATTTCAGTAGCCTATACATAACATTGTTGAGTCTAAGTTATTCAAAATAATGAGATTATTGAAAGATAATTATTTGTACCTTTCATTGTATAAGTGTTTGAATTGATGTATGTTGTAATCTGTATTATTGTACCATGATTTATAAATGAGAAATCATTATCATGTTTCATATGGTAAATGGTGATAGATATATAAGGGTGTTGTATTGCAAATCATATATCTACCCCTTGATATCATCTTATGGTTTTTGATTTATTAACCAAGACTTAATTCAAGTGGAATTGACTCAAATCCATGTGAGATCTGATTTTTATCATGAAAAATTTGGTCATATTAATGTTATAGATGAGACATTATCATTCCACTGTACTTTATTATTTAATCATGTTTATTGATGTCATATTAGATAGAGGATTGGTTTTGATGGTCTATGCAACTACTGCTTATATTAGTGATTGTACACACATGAGTTCTAATTGATTTATTGATATCCACACTATTCTTATCTTACCTTCATGAAGGGAAAGGATACTCCCAATGGGGAGGTGTGTAGGAGATTGATAGTCTATGGTTAGAGGTAAAACACTTGGATGATGCTCTCCATTTTTTAAGTTATTCAACCATTTGGGATCATACTCATGGCTATATATAGATCACTGAAGTTTTTGTGAGGCTTATTTATATTTTTATACATGCTATATTATATATTTAACTTTTTACTAAAATGTAATATGTCATACATTATTATTTGATGGCTATTCATAACAATAATGGTTGTGAGATTTGAAATTAGTTATAAATATTGTGAAAATAGTAGCTATATGCTTATTTATAGTTGTATTGTGGATTATATCAATGATTTGATGTACTTGACTCTTTTTAATGTTTATTTATGAGAAATATTCATACTATAATATGTTATAGGCTATTTAAAAACTAAATAGATCATTTTATAAGCCAATGAGTTGATACATCTATGTATTTATTACATTTGTTAGTCATATAGTGAATTTATAAATATTTATGGATGATTTTATAAGTAAATCCTTTGGATAAAAAATTGGTGTAAATTTATTGTATTAAAGCAAAGGTTTAAAACTCAGACCTAATGAGTCCACTAACATAAATATATTCTCCTTATTTTAGTGAGGAGAATGGCATAAGGTAAATAGAGTAGAGAGAGGAATTCAAATACAAACCTGCATGTTTATCTTAATTAGATCAAAGTTGAACAAGATATGAAGCTCAATCAAATACTCATTATCATGAATGAGACTAGAAATAAGATATCAACTCCAGAGTGAGAATTTCATGGTCTAGAGTAGGAAAATGAATAAGAGGTTATAGATAAATAACTAGCTGATCAAAAAGTGCCTCAAGATCATGGGAATGATGAAGGTTAACAAGTAATAAGAGCTCAAGTAGCTGAAGATCTTACACATGATATGAAGAAAGTGAACCCACCCAAGTTTTATGGTATAATATTAGGTGATTATACTAAAGCTCTAATCACTGAGATGGAAAAATATTTTGAGATTTGAAATTATTTTGAGGTGACTAAGGACATTTGGGGAGTGTACCAAATAGTTGGTGAAGAAACAACTTGGTGGGATAATAAGAAGCTTGAGATGAGTATTGATTCCACTACCACCACTTGCATGTATTTTATGACTTTTTTTAGAGCATGATGGCTACCTTAGTTATACTTTGATTACAAATTAATAGGTATATAGAATCTAAAGTAAATTAATTGTCACTAGTAAATGAATACTAGGAGTAATTTATAAATCTCTTGAAGTATGTTCCACAGTATCAGGAAGATGAATGTTTTTAGATCAGAAAGTTTATTATGAGATTAAAACCCCAAGTTGGATGTGAAGTGGATGTGCGTGGATCATACACTATGGACCAAGTTTTTGAGAAGGTAGTTAAACAAGAACAAAAGTTGAAATCACTTATTGAGGTTAGATAGAAATTTGAAAATAAATTTGGAATATCAAAGACAACCTTTAAGAAAAAGAACAAGAAATGGAATGAAAATTCCAAGAACTAATTTAATAGCTAGAATGCAAGATTCAGTAATGGTTTAGGGAAAAAAAAACCTAGAGGTAGTTGTAGAGAAGGATTTAAGGGAGTTAATCAAGATGAGAGAAAGGGACCACCTAGCAGATGCTTTACATGTATAGGAGACCATTATGCAAAATATTGTCCTTAGTAGAAGATAGATGGTAGAAATAAGAATTTTTCCACATATACTCACAATAGGGAATATTTCAACAATGTATTCACATAGCCATTAACAACCATCAAGAAAAATTTAAATCTCCTCCCAGTAAAGTATCAGGTACTTTGTTTGGGCAAGATATTTATATTTTGATAGATATAGGAGAGACTAAATGTTTTATCTCTCCTAGAATGTTATGTAAATTATCTAGGAAAGATGGTTTTATGGTAAATGCTTAGTTTGTTCAATATGAGAATGAATCAAAGGTCAAGGTTAACATATGTATTATTGAGGCTAAAATAAAGTTTCCAAAATTAACTACAGTTGTTGATCTTTATGTAACACCACTAGGGTTATATGATGTGATCCTAGGAGTGAATTGGATCTCTAAACACAAATCCAAAGTTAATTGTTTTGTTACAAAGGTTAAGTGTTTAGATGATTTGGGAAATATAACCTAAATCCAAGGAGATTAGAGAGATTTGAAACTAAGGAAAATTTTATACATTTAGCTAAAAAAGGCTCAACAAAAAGGATGTAAAGCATTCTTAGTCAAAATGAATGAAATTGGTGAAGCTAAGGAAACCTCTTTAGAAGACTAACCTGTTCTACAAGAATTTCAAGATGTTTTTCAAGAGGAATTACCAAATCCACCTCTGAAAAGGGAATTTGATTTCACCATTAATATCATTCTAGGGTCATAACCATAATCCAAGGCTCTCTAAAAAATGACAACAATTGAGTTAATTAAGTTAAAGGCACAATTTCAAGAAATGTTAGACAAAGGGTTGATCTGGACAAGTGTTTCACCATGGGGTGCACATGTAGTCTTTGTAAAAAATAAGGAAATAACCCTTCATCTATGTATTGACTACTAAATTATTAACAAGGCAAAAATCAAGAACATATAATATTTACCTTGCATTGATGATATTTTTGATCAAATACATGGTGCAACAATCTTTTAAAATATTGATCTTCATATCAGGTACTATCATTTGAGAATTTGAGAGGAAGATATTCAAAGAACAACTTTCAAGACTAATTATAAATATTATGAGTTCACAATAATTCCTTTTATACTAATGAATGCACTTTTAGCATTCATGAACCTCATGAATAATGTGTTTAGATATTACCTTGATCAGTTTGTGCTAGTCTTCATAGATGATATTATCATCTATTACAAAAGTGAATAAGAACATGTTGAACATTTTCATTTAGTTTTGTAGTGGTTACAAAAGCATAAAATCTATGAGAAGTTTTCTAAGTGTGCTTTATTTTAAATAAGAGTATAATAATTAGGTCATATTATATTTATAGAAGGAATTTGTGTGATCCAACCAAGATTAGAGCCATTATAGAGTGGGCATTACCTAAAATGTGCATGAGGTACATAGTTTTCATGGGTTTATTAGGGTACTATAGGAAGTTTGTGCCAAATTTATCTAAGATATATAATACAAACACCTCTCTTCAATGAAAAGAGTAGTATTTTATTTAGTTTGATATGTGTGAAGAACTCTTTTAGATTAAAAAAAAGAAGCTTAATCCAACATCAGTGTTGTGGATTCCTTATGCAAATAGTCATTTTGTAGTTATAAAATATGCATCAAGAGATGGTTTAGGAGTTATTATGAATAATGGTTTAGTTTTAGCCTATGAATCAAGGATATTTAATCCTTATGAAGAAAATTATGCTCCTCATGATCTATAAATAGCTACCATAGTACATGATTTACAAGTTTGGAGGCATTAATTGTTGGGAAAGACTTTTGAGATTAAAAATGATAACTTGGGACTCAAGTATATATTTACCCAACCTAACCTTTATGCCCATCAAAGGTGATGGTTAGAATTTTTGTCAGAGTATGATTTTGACATTAAATACATTATGGGCAAAGATGATAGATTTACAGATGCCCTTAGTCATAGAAGGTATATCATGGATTTAGCCATGAAAATAAGTACTTTTCAAGATTAGGTAGTAAATTTTTTCACTTGGAGATAAATTTTATAAGCAAGTTAATCAAGCATTAGATAAGAATTCTCAAGATTGTAGATACCATGGATTTCAATTTGAGAATGATGGACTTTTGAGGTATAATGGTATAATATATGTATTTAATAAAAAAAATTGAGGAATATTGTGCTAAAAGAATGACACAATGATCTATATTTAAGACATCCTAGAGTGACTAAGCTATTAATAGAGTTAAGACCCTTGTATTTATGAAAGGAAATAAAAAAGATGTGGTAGACTTTGTGTCCAGATGTTTAATGTCAGTGATTTAAGGCTGAACATGTGCATCATGTTGGGTTATTATACCCACATTACATACTATAATGGAAGTGGAAAGTTATTAGCATGGAATTTGTCCAAAAAATATGATGACATGATTTTGGTAGTTATGAATAAACTTACCAAGGTAGCTCACTTCATTCCAGGTAATTTGATAGATGATTCACCAATAATAATAAAAATGTTTGTAAAATAGGTATATAGATTGCATGGGTTTCTAGAAAAGATAATTTTAGATAGGGACCCTAGGATGACCTCAAGGTTTTGGAAAAATATCATTTAAAATTTAGGTACACAACTAAATTTTAGTAGAACTTACCATCCAAAAATGGATGGGAAAATAAAGATAGTAGATCAAGTTTTATAGTTTTTTTAGGATGCATTACATGGACTAGAAATAAAAATGGGAAGAATATGTACCATTGGTTGAGTTTGCTTATAACAACTCATTCTAATCATCTTTGAAAATGGATCCTTTTGAGGCATTGTATGGTGGGAGGTGTAGGATACCAATTAGTTGGGATAAATTAGAAGATAGAGTGATTTTTGGACTTGATATGCTTATGTAAATGGAAGAAAATGTAAAGATAATAAAATAAATATTTTTTAAAGCTAATGATAGGCGTACAAGTTATGTTGATATAAAAATAACAATAAGGTAATTCTTGTTTAGAGATGAAATATTTCTATGAGTCAAACCCCAAAAGAGTGGTATTAATTTTAGGAAATCAACAACATTATCATTGAGATATGTGGGACACTTTGAGGTAGTAATTTTGTAGCATATAGACTTGTATTTCCATCAACTATAACTAAAATGCATAATGTTTTTCATATATCTTATCTTAATAAGTGTATATTTGATCCTTCACATGATTTGGACTGGAATGCATTAAAGGTTCATGATCTAGGGGTGGTCATAATAGATACCATCAAAATAATTGATACTGACAAGCTTAGCTTACATAATAGGGAAGTATCACAATGCAAGATCTAATGGAACTAATATTCTAAGGATAGTGCTACATGGAAATACTATTGGGAATTATTGAGGCTATTTTCTCATTTATTTAAATTATTTTTCTACTGAATGATTTTTTATTTGTTTTCTAAACTATTGTCTGATTTAAAACTCATTGAGATAATGACCTATTTTATGGGGGAAGATGTTGCATCCTATCCCACTCTACAAAAAACTACTTAAATATTACTAGAGGTTATGGAACTAATGATTTGTAGTTTTGAATTTTATGTTTGATCTGTATATTTATGCTATATGATTGGAAGTAATATTTCTTATTTTTGTGATCAACTATATTGGATAATATTTGCATATGTTTATATTTTGTTGTATGATCATGTTAATTGTGATTTAATTTGTAGATGATTTTCATTAAAATAATTTATTGGTACTTATATATTCAAAGTATTTGATTACTTGTTATAATCTCAAACTAACCACCTTTTTTTTGATCGAGGTGGTTATAGGATTAGCCTACCCTCTAAAGTAGTACAAAGGGAGAGTATAATTAGAGGGGGGGGGTGAAAATATTATCAATGGGGATAAAGGTAATTGAACCAAACTTGTATGCATGCATTCACTTGTACTCTTGCTTGCTAAGATGAAATTATTTTTGTTCACTTTTTGTGAATGTGTTGAGTGCTTATTTTTCATTAGCCATTTATTTGGTTAATATTATATGTCTACATTAAATTTGAGTTAACTACTAAATCACTCGAAATGGGTGAACTTATTATTTAAATTCTCTAATATTGTTGGTGTACATGGAAATATGAACCATTTTTAAACCTTATTTTAAGATAAACTTGGGCTACTTTTTTATAATTGTGATAGACCTTATTATGCATTTTAATCCATAGACTCTTAGGTTTTTATCATGTTAAGGTTGTTAAACTGTTATATTACCCCTTTTGGTGGTAGATCAGAAAATAGGGGAAAAGGCACCCAAAGTAATTATTTTAAATAAGTTTTTAGGAAACATAGGAAAGTGGGTTTAGTTGTGTAAAAAGGCTCTAATAGCTTTATTCCCATGCACCTTTATAATAAAAAAGGACTAGATTATTACGGGAATCTAGAGAATAAAATGAGGTTTATTCTATTGCTATGAGCGTATATGCATGGAGTTACAAGATAATTGCATGGACATTTCTTGCAATGCATACACATTATGTCCATAACACATACACATTATTTGAATTATAGGCTTGAGATACCAAGCCATAACACGTATGCATTATAATGTGTACACATTCCTAACATTATCAACATGCATGTATTATAACACATGCATTTTTAATGCTTATAATAATTTATAAAACCCACCTGAGCCCCCCAAAATGCTAAACATCTCATTATTCTCTATTGGTTTATGTTACCACCTGATCGTATTTTTCTCAACTTATTTTTCCTACCACACAATCTTCATTATAAAGCTAAAAACCTTGCCACATAGATAATGCCACCATAAAGAGGAGGTAAGTGATAAAAACTAAACCTAATAACCCTAATTTTTTTTAATTTTTTGTTATTTGAATTGTTTAATTGGTAAATTATGTTTTTTAAACAACTCACTTTGGTGCAAGAGGCCACTCTAATAACCTTCCTCCAAACCCTCCACCTAACCCTCCTTCTAACCCTCGTATCCCTCCTAAAATTCAATAAGATCCCCAAAGCAGTCAAGATGATATAGATTCACATATATTGGAAAACAATATTGAAATTGAGCAAATAATTAAGAGAATGTGGGATCCCACTTTCACCAACACTCATCACACCTATCTAGCCAATACCCTAGAGTTAATATTATTCTATGTTGACTTAGTAATGAGTCAAATTGATAGATGGGAATTGTATAGGGATTAATATGATGAAAAATTGTTAGCACAGGAGGTGAAGAACATAGATATAACAAAATTTAAAATTTGTGATTTATTCATCAACCCAGCCACCAATGCACCATTTCCACTTACCACTAAATGTTTCCCACCAACATAACTTGATGAAATATAATTTATAGGACTGATGGTAAATGGTGTTTGATTATCCACCATGTAATAATTATAAGGTCCCATTTTATATTTGAGGAAACTCTACTGTGAGTTTGTCCTCAATGAGATTCTAAACTATTTTGACTATGGGTGAGTTTTAGGGCCAAAGGAAAGGCTCTTTACATGATTGACTAGGTGCATGTCCTACACCTAGTAGGCCTACAAGGATCCCTACACAAAAACCACTTCATCTTGATATTACATTTTTGGTAAAGGAAGTTATGGACATAGACACTCTATATGTGCTTAATGCACTTATTGATACACTTGTTCAACAAAGGAGTAGGATTTTAGAGATTGATGCTAGAGATACTCCACCTAATGTGTGTACCAAACCCAACCCATATAGATCTTATGGTTCTATATGCATTATAACTTTATATGATGATGGGGGTGATTTAAATGGATTGGATGATATATTATTTGAGTGATGAGTTTTTTACATGCATGTATTTTTCATATAAATTTCATGTTAAAAATTAAGTTAAATTTTCAAATATAAAATCTAATAATTAATTTAAAGATAAGTTGAATAATATATATGTAATTTTTATGTTAAAATATGTGCCTTCATCATCAAAGTCCATAGGTGCATTATTTTATCTTATTCAATCGATGTTTACATTTACAGAGCCAGCTAGTTGGCCATGCACTACTGCATTCATCTATGTTAGTACAACACCATTTACGTATATAAAGGGAAAATTTTGAGTTAAAATTACACTGTATGTACATCTTCTCTATGTATATTAAATCTTATACTTAAGTTAAATTTTTCTATCAAGGATCTCAATATTCAAGTACACTTTTATTAAATAGACTCTTAATTTGATAAAAAGAGAAATTTTTGCCATATATCTTCAATAATTTCTAGGAAACTAGGCAATATTGTTTATTCAATTGATGAATAGATTAGACATTCCTATATCATTGTGATACAAGATAGACATAGGCATTACTGCCACAATGTCATCCACACAAGCACTCACAGAGGTACATAATAACTTGTAATTTTGAATTGTAAAAATAGATTTATTATAATAACTTTATTATATGTACTTGGGTAAATATAACTTATATGAATGTATTTTGTATTCAAGGTTGTTATATGACATATAAAAGTCCAATTCAAATGATTAATACAATAACTCCTCATGTTTCTTCCTCATTTCACACACATGTTCATGCAACTAAACTTATCATTGACCCAATTGAGAGTCAAAAAGTATATTGAGCAGGGCCATGAGATTTTTGTAAGTGCATGTTAAATTATTTTTTATTCTAGTTTAAAAATAACTTATTAACTTGTTTTCATGTATAGTATGTTAATTTTCTAATAATATTTGTATTTGAATAGGTTCAACTGTAAGAAAGGTATCAATATAGGACCTACAGTTAGAAATTAGACCAATCCAAGGTGATCAAAGGATCTCCATCTATAAGTAGGGCATCCTAGGGAGAGTCTTATTCAAGGAAGGCAAAGAGAGGGGAGATATTTTATAATTAAGATGGCTTAGATGATATACTTTTTGTATGCCTATATGGAAATGTATGTTAAGCACAAGTTATACTGAGAGGGGGGTGAGTCAGTATATCATATATCTTATAAATATTTTACTCAATCAAATTACACTTAACCATACATTTAAGATATGTAATAAAACTGAAATAATATACACCACACGAGAGAGAGAGAGAGAGAGAGAGAGAGAGAGAGAGAGAGAGAGAGAGAGAGAGAGAGAGAGAGAGAGAGAGAGAGAGAGAGAGAGAGAGAGAGAGAGAGAGAGAGAGAGAGAGAGAGAGAGAGAGAGAGAGAGAGAGAGAGAGAGAGAGAGAGAGAGAGAGAGAGCAAATTTTTACAAGAAACCCAAAGTGGGAAAAACCATGCAAAAAAATCTCAAGTATATGAAAAGCTTTCTCAATAAATGATAAATCTCTACAAAATCTCTTTCTATTCTCTCTTTTTTAATTATATTAAACAATTAAAAAACCATGCACTCTCTTGGATATTACAAATGGCTTCCTAAGCCTTTATTTATAGCTTTCTAAAAGACATTTAGTATTCACCCTTTGTGACTCTTCACTCCTCATGGAAAATGGTACCAAACATACATGACCCTTTGAATCCTTATATTTGAAAATTCATATGGTGACCCTTTAGAAGCAAATGTGTCCTTTCCTCTTTTGTCTTTATCTTGGTGACCTTTCAAACTCCTTAAGGTGACTTTTCATGGAAAAATGTGCCATATCACCTTTACTTGATGACTCTTATAATTCCTCAAGATGAATCTTCATGGAAAAATGCATCCCATTCCTCTTTTGTCTTTACCCCATGACTCTTTGACTTCTCCATGGGCCCTCTTTTGAATTTTATGAAACCCAAAATATATTCATTAATATTAAATAAATATCAACACATTTTAGCCAAAATATGAACATTAAAAACACCTTTAGGTAATAAATGCTGTAGGGCCTTTATCATCAATGCTAGACCTTTGACATTAATGAAAATATTTCCAACAATTTCCCCCTTTGTCATTGATGGTAACCTTAAACTAAAAATACCACATCTTGAAACCTATACTACACATGCTAACCTACACATACTTCCATCTAAAAAATATATAATAACTCCCTCTTACTATAGCATCTTGTGCATATTCCCTATACCTATTCTTATACCTATTTCTATTCTTCTCCCCCTTTGACATAAATGGCAGATGGCCTATCCTAGAGCTAACACTTAGCTTCTCCTCAACTAACGTTGATGCTCAATGGTAGGAAGTAAAATAAATTACTCCCAAATTCTCTTATAGATGCTCAAATTTGTCTTTTGGTAGTACCTTTGTGAAAATATCTATAATCTATTCTATAGTAATGATATATTTCATTAGTATTGACATATCTATAATCTTAACATGTTGATCTGCAACTTACTCTCTCAAGAAGTGATATCTAATAGGAATATGTTTTGTTATTGAATGCATCATTGGATTCTTAAAAATATTAATAACACTTGTGTTGTCACAAAAAATAGAAATAGGTTGATCATATTTTACCTTGATATCTTCTAAAGTACTTGAGTAAAACACAATGCTATTGTAATATATTCTACTTCAGCTATACAAAGTGATACTAAATTCTATTTTTTGCTTAGCCATGAGACTAAGATATCACTGAGGAAGAAATCTCCTCCACTTGTACTCTTTTTGTCATCCAAGTAACCTACCCATTCTAAATCTGCATAAGAAACCAAAGTGAAATGTCTACCTATGGGATACCACATTCCATAATCTAATGTCCCTTTGACATATCTAAATATTCTCTTCACCAACTGAACATGACTCTTCTTTAGGGCTGCTTGATATCTCACAACCATGCCTACGTCATGCATGATGCTTGGACTCAATGTCGTCAAATATAAAATACTACCAATCATAGATCTATACAAAGATTGATCTATAATAGGTGAATCTTCATCCTTAACCACTTTGTTCCTTGTACTCATTGGTGTGCCAATTGGTGCACAATCTCAAAAACCAAAATTTTTCAACATTTCCTTGGCATACTTTGAGATATGAAAATTCATTTATTTGATTAAATTATTTGCAACCCTAATAAAAATGACAATTATCCAAGCATAGACATCTCAAATTTTTTGTACATATTATCAAAAAATTCTTTTGTCATCTTTTTAATGTTTCCTCCAAAAATTATGTCATCAAGATATAACACAAAAATCAATTTATGCTCACCTTCTATTTTGATGTAGAGATTACTATCATTAAAACCTCTCTTGAAACCTTGATATTGTAGGTACTTATCAAGTCTTGCATACCAAATTTTGGGAGCTTGTTTCAATCCATACAATACTTTGTTCAATCTGCATACATGGATACTATCATTTGAGAGAATAAATCCCTTAGGTTGTTCAATGTAGACCTCCTCTTCTAAATTTCCATTCAGGAAGGTAGACTTGACATCCATCTGAAACACTTTGAAAATTTTAAACACTGCATATGCAAGAAACATTCTAATAGCCTCTAGCCTTGCCACTGGGGCAAAAGTTTATTCAAAATCTATTCCCTCAATCTGAGCATATCCTTTACATACTAACCTTGCTTTATTCTTGGTAACTTCACCATTTTCATTCAGCTTATTTTTTTATACCCATTTTATTCCTATCACATTGTGATCTTTTGGTCTAGGCACTAATTCCCAAGTATCATTATTTTATATCTAATTTAATTCTTCATCCATTGGCTTAACCTGATGCTTATCATGTCTAGCTTCTAAAAAGTTCTACGCTAAATTTTGGATAACAAAGAGAAATTAACATGCTCAGATTCACTTACCATCATTCTTCTAGTACAAACTCCATTTATGTTCTCAATGATGTCACTTTCATTATGATTTCTTTGGACATATTCGGATGGGATTTTGGTATCCTTTCTCTCCTTCATCTCTCCTTCATCTAATTCTTCAAAATCTTCTTCTTTAATGATTTTTGGAGTGTCTACTGGATCACTGTCTCTTTATGCTACATCTTCATCTATCTTAACACTTACACTTTGAACAATCTTCTTGGTTGTTTTGTTATTACATTTATAAGCTTTAATTTTACAAGAATATCCAAAAAATATACCTTCATCTACTCTAGATTCAAAATTACCAAGTTTTTCATCGATTCTCTTTATGAAGAATTTGCTACCAAAAATTTTGAAATAATCAACTGTAACTAGTTTATCTTTCCATAGCTCATAGGGAGTCTTGTTACTATTGACTCTCAACAATGCTCTATTCTAGATATGCACTACTGTACCTACTACCGCTCTCCAATATTTATTTGGTATCTTGGATTCATTTAGCATTATCCTCACCATTTCTTAAATTGTTATATTTCTCCACTCAAATAATCCATTTTGTTATGGAGATCTGGCTACTGAATAATGTCTCTTTATCCCATGGTCTTTATAATAATCAATAAAATGATTTGACATGAATTCTCCTCCTTGATATGATCTCGAGAACTTAATTTTTAAGCTAGTTTTATTCTCAACTAAAGCTTTGAATGCTTTGAAATGTTTGAAATCTTCTAATTTTTTTTTCAAAAACATCATCCAAGTCATATGTGTAAAATCATCAATAAGGAACATGAAATATTTCTTACCTTGAGTACTTTGAGTTTTTTTAGGTCCATGCAGATCAATGTGAACAAGATATAACATTTTAGTAGTTGATTATTCTTTTATCTTGAACCATATTCTGGCCTACTTCCCATGCTAATAAGGTTCACAAAGCATGTTGGAGGGCTTTGTAATCTTTGGAAGATCTATAACTTCTTACTTTTTGATGAGGTTGATAAGATTGTCAAAATTTATGTGTCTCATTACCCTATTCCATAGACAACTTTCCTCAACTTGACTTAAACAACATTTTTGATCTTTGATATATGATAACATATATAAATTATTGTCTATCCTCTGAGCATTTACAATCAACACATCTAAATCTTTTCTCCTAATTTCACAACCTTCTACATAAATCTTTAGTGTGTGTCCCTAATCACACATTTGAATTACACTCAAGATATTATGCTTAAGACCTTATATATACAAAACATTTTCAATCTTAGTTCTACCATTATCCAAAATTAGTGTACTTTTTACAACAATTTTGGTAGTTGTATTGTCTCCAAATTTCATTGTGCCACCATTGTTTTTCTTCAAGGTTATGAACTTGCTCTTGTGTCCTATCATGTACCTCAAACATATACTATCAATGAACCATGAATTTTATTTGTTTCTTGCATGCAAAGCTATCTATACCAACATAGACTTTTTAGGTTAATTCTTCTACCATGAACCTATTTGAACTTTCTTCTTGATGAATGGAGCCTTAAACCTTTGGTCCTTCTTGACTGACTCAAATATGCTTCTATAGTATCAAGCTATGTGTATGAAGTTATTATACTTGTAACATATTATGGGTTATTCATTAAATCCTGATAAAAGATCAAAAGAGTTGTGTCTTCTAATTGACTCTGTATGAGTTTCTTTCTCCTTGTTTCTAAAATTATTAGCCCTTTTCTAACATTCTATTTTATTATGACCATATCCATTACAATAAAAATAGTAACCATAAAAATAGAACTTATTTGTGTATCTTTGGCCTAATTGCCTTTTGTAGCTCTGCTCCTTCTAGCCATATTTGTTTGAGATGTCCTCTATATTCTTAACTTCTTCCCTTTTTATTTCCTCTTTTATAAAAGCTTCAACATATCTCTTTTTTTTTTTTTTTTTTTGTGTTAACCTTGTCTATGAAATTAGTGGCCTCACCTTTCTATTTTTCAAATATGATACCTATTTTATCTAACATTGATCTTTGAATTTATAATATCTTATTCAACATATTAGTGTTATTCTCAATTTTTTAATCATTGGCTACTCTATCATTGACTGCTTTATTTATTTTCTCAAAATCTGATTTTAAAGAGGTAATTTCAACAACATACCTTCCATATTCTTCACTTACCTTTTTTAACTAATTTGTTAGATCTTATTTAGTATTTTTGGCTTCTTAAATGTGTGCTTGTAGATATTTAATTATTTATTTTGACTCTTTTTCATTTTTCTTGATCTGGAGCTTCAATCTTCAATTCTTCTTTTTAAGAGATTTTAATTATTCTAAGGCACAAATTATTTCTCCTTCCAGATTCAATTCAACTTCATCATGTTCTTCTTATTGATCATCTATAATTTTTCTTATAGAGACATCTTCATGTATGGCCATAAATAGAATCTCTTCTTCTTTTGAATCATTGACTTTACTATCTTCGGTTGAGCTAGGATATTTAAAATATAAACTCTTCTTCTTGAATCCCTTCTTGAAATTTTCTTTGAAATTATTCTTTTATTTAGACTTTCCTTCTTCATTATAACCATTTCCATTATTTGGGTACTTAGCTAGAAAATTTCCAATCTTTCCATAATTAAAACATTTGAGAGACAATTTTCCTTGATATATACCTATGCCCTTTTTTGGCTTACAATTGAAAAGAGATCCGTTGTCATCTTCATCATTGCCAGGGATATCACTTGATTATTGAATCTTAGCATTGTATTTATTTGATGTCTTGAAAGCAAATTCCTTTTTTGATGGGTTCTCTTGTTTGGTCTACATCTCATATGCTGTAAGAATACCATGTAGTTCATCTATCTTTAGCTTGGTTAAATCCTTCATCTCCTCGATTGACAAAACCTTTACATCATATCTCATTGGTAGAGATATCAAAACCTTTTGCACTACCAATAATTATTCTAAATTTTATATAAGGCCTTGAATATGATTAATTATTTTATCAACCCACAAAAGATAACTCACTATATTTTCTTCCTCTTCCATTTTCAAACTCTTAAACTATTTTCTGAAAGTCTAGAGCTTAGCTTGATAAACTTTTCCATCACCTTTGTAAATATTTTCAATCTTTACCTAAGTCTCATGAGTATATTTTCATTGCATAACTTTCACAAATTATGATTCACATAAACCACATAAAATATCATTTAAAGCTTTAGCATTATTTTCACTTGCCTTCTTTTCTGTCAGGGTAATCATAAGTGTTTGTGGCTCTTTGTATTCCTCCATAACTGCTTGCCAAATGTTGAATCCAAGAGACATTAAATAAGTCCTCATCCTTATGATCCAAAAATCATAATTTTTCCCATCAAATAAAGGTGCCTTATTTATAGAAAAACCTTCATGTGATCCAGCCATTATGCTTTCCTTGATCTACCTTCAAGCTATAAAAATCTTTCCAAAAGAACCTTCTCTGATACTAATTATTAAGCATGAGATATACTAAGAGGGGGGTGAATCAATATATCATATATCTTATAAATATTTTACTTAATCAAATTCTACTTAACCATACATTCAAGATATGCAATAAAACTAAAATAATATACACCACACAAGAGAAAGAGAGAGACACTAAACTTTTATGTGGAAACCCAATGTGGGAAAAACCATGGAGAAAAATTTCAAGTATATGAAAGAGCACCAAATCAAATTACAAATTTCACAAGAACCAACTTGTAGGAGCACCAACCCCTTTACCAAACACCAACACAATAATTATCTATGAGCACCAACCCACAGGAGCACCAACCCCTTGCAAAGATTTATGAATACTAACCCACAAGAGCACCGGCCTATCTTTTGTATAAAACACAACTATCTCTCAATGTTTCTCTCTCAAAAAATGATATAACTCTACAAAATCTCTTTTTATTCTCTCCTCTTTTCTTATATAAAACAATTACAAAACCATGCACTCTATTGCATATTACAAATGGCTTCTCAAGCCTTTATTTATAGCTTTCCAAAAGACCTTTGGCATTCACCCTTTGTTACTCTTCACTCCTCATGGAAAAGGGTGCCAAACAAGCATGACCTTTCGCATCCTTGTATTTGAAAAGTCATATGGTGACCCTTCATAAGTAAATGCATCCTTTCCTCTTTTGTCTTTGTCTTGGTAACCTTTCGAATTCCTTAAGGTGACTCTTCATGGAAAAATGCACCATACCCTATTTTATCTTCACTTGGTGACTCTTGGACTTTCTCAAGATGACTCTTCTTTGGAAAATATGTCCCATGCCTCCTTTGTCTTTACCCTGTGACTCTTTGACTTCTCCATGGGCTCTTTTTTACTTTTATGAAACCAAAAATATATTCATTAATATTAAATAAATATCAACAAATTTTAGCTAAAATATGAACATTAAAAAAAACTTTAGAAAATAAATTCTATGGGGCCTTTATCACCAATGCTAAACCTTTGACATCAATGACAATATTTCCAACAATGAATACTTTTTTGGCATTATATGCACATATGACTGTTTTAGTATTTTTTCAATTCATTATCTTTTAATAAAAATAACTTACTAAAAATAGAAATGATATAGGGTTTTTTAATAAGAATTACTATGATGAGAATGCACACCATTGATCTAGTGAGTTGGGAGCTCCTTTTTGGATAGAAAGGACAACTTTCACAACAAAGACAACTTAGACAAGATTGATTAATAATAGAGATGGGTGGACTGCCTAATACATGATCAGTTCTAGGAAGTGGTAAACTTCCTTAGAGGGATGCCAATCAAATTTTTATGCAATCAAGTTGATAATATTGATAAACTAAATATAGATCACGCTAAAGATATTTGACAAGATAAATGCAATAGACTATTTAAGATAGATGGATAAGATAAACAAAGTAAATAGATACAGATGATCAAGATTAACATATATATATATATATATATATATATATATATATATATATATATATATATATATATATATATATATATATATTGATTAAGATTAATTCAATTTATCAAAAAAAGATCGAGTTGTAGACAAAATAATAAAAATATAGAGATCGATGTTGATCTAAAAGATCGGCGTTGATTATGTTTGAATCGATGTTGATTCTATATGGATGGATAAAAGTCTGAGTGCAAGGGTTAAAAGAGACATCTTAAAAGGATATACAATTTTTTTATATGGATAAGGATGAATGATAGAAATTATGAATACTATAATCATAATAAATATAACCTTACCTTAATGGTATTCAATATTGTGATAAGATAATAATTGGTGAACCAAACTAAATCTTCTTGAGGGGTGTCATAGGTTGGATGTTGCAATGGCACTACAATAATCCATAAAGAGCTAAACAAGGTCTACATGTGGCCTAAGAATATTTATTTAGTGTCTCAAAGCAAAAAAATACCATCCTTTGTAAAGAGTAATACACATGTATAGAATTGATGTCAGTCCAAAATGGATTGACATCGATCATGGGAGAATAATTACTGATTATACCATTTTTAGCTAAATTCCACTTGGTTGGTTTTAACCATAAAATAAACAAGCTTATTTTTTAACAAGGGTTTTATGATGAGAATATGTTTGTTGGGGAGTTAAAATTTATTTTTTTATATCATTCTTTGGGATATTTATCTAGATTTAGTGAGGGTTAGGTAAAATGGTAATTTAGTAAAGATAAATTATCTAAGATAAAATGATAGATAATTAGACGTAGGGGAAAATGGATTTATGGATGAACTAAATAAATAAATGGATTGAGACACTTATTAGTACAAGTAAAGTGTGGAAAATCTTAGTGTCTACATTTTCCCCTTTTTATTGAGCAATTTATAGCAACTAGTCACAAGATAAAAAATAGGAGGGTTTTGATGCCCAAAGTATGTGAGGAGGTATTCCCCCTCAAACTGAGAGATAGCATAGGGTAATTAGATGGTAGGATAAGATGAGGATCTAAGGGATAAAAGTGAATGCAAATGACATGGATTTTAAAACTATAATGAAATTAATTAGATATTCACATAGAATGATTTTATATTTCACAAAATAAAAAAATATGAGAGATTACATAGTGATAATTGATAATAGAATAGAATACTGGATAATATAACAAAACCACTTTGAGGGGGAAACCTACACAATAATGACCTAATAGATAATACTTAACATGATGCTTAAAGACTAACCACTACCTCCTATATATAGTCTACTTAACCAAGGTTATTCCATAGGCTGACTTATTTAAGAGCATAGAGAAATGTAACAAGTAAATAAAAGAGGTATGTAATCCACAAGTCGGCCACACATATCCCTAGACACACCAATGTTTAAAGATATAAAAAACCCTTCCCATTTAAAATAATGTTGTCCTCAATGTTTTAGCAACTCTAGATGCTATTGTGTAAATGATTTATCCTCCCAAGTGGTATATTCACATGGTAGATTCTTCCATTTGATCAAGTATTCTATAATTTCTCTAGAATGTAGTTTCTTGGTGTACCTTTGAAGGATCACCTCAGGATCATGAAAAACTCTACCTTCCTTATCCAATTTTGGTAATTCTATTTGAATGATAAATCTATGTCCAATGACTTTTTTTAGACATGATATATGAATATTAGATGTATGCGAGTGGATGAAGGAAAATCTAACTTATAGGCCACATTGCTAATTTTTTGAAAGATTTGATAAGGACCATAATACTTAGGAGACAACTTGTTATACTTTTTATGTTACTTCAATGACATTTATTTGTATGGACATAATATAACAAAGACCCAATCACCAATGTCAAAATGCCTCTCACTTCTATGTTGATCTGCTTGTTACTTCATGCGATTCTGGGCCATAGATAAATTTTCATGCAAACTTGCAAGGACCTCTTGTTGATGGTGAATATGTTCTTGAACTTCAAGAACCTTAGGATTAACCTTCAAGGTTGAAGTGATGGATGGAGGGTGGTATCCATATAGTGCCACAAAAGGAGACATTTTGGAAGAACTATGAACAAAATTATTATAACACCATTCAGCAAGGGGCAGCTAATGAACCCATTTATCTTATTTATCAGAAACAAAATAACAAAGATATCCTTCTAGACATTTGTTGACTAACTCAGTTAATCCATCAGATTGAGGATGATAGGATGAACTATGAACCAATTGGGTGCCTAAACATGTAAATAACTTAGTCCAAAAATTACTAGTAAACATGGGATCTCTATCACTGACAATGATCTTAGGGGTCCCATGCAGTTTTTAAACTATATTGAGAAAAGTATAAGCTACTTTACTAGCAACAAATGGCTAGGATAATGAACAAAAATGAGCATACTTACTAAGATGATCTAAAATAACCATGATAACATTTTGACCATCAGATCTTGGTAATCTTGGAATGAAATCCATAGATACCTCTTCCTAACACTAGCTAGGGATAGATAAAGGCTATAAATAAACTATACTTTTGATGGTTTTACCTTTGTTTTGTTGACAGATCATACATTCAATGATGTATTTTTGGACATACCTCTTGAGACCTTCCCAAAAAAATCTTGCTTGATTTTGTGATAGGTTTTCAAAAATCCTGAATGACCCCCAATTGGAGTTACATGAAGTTCTTGAAGGATTTTTTCTTTAGGAAGAGAATTCTTACACAGTTAAAATTTATCTTTATAGCATAATGTATTACCTTTCCATGTGAATTTTTGAAATCCACCTAAACCTTGCTGAAGATTTTGAATCAAATCATGAGCAATACTATTATATTCCCATTCTAATCATGTTTCCTCTAGCCAATCTACCTACAAAATGGTTATGGCACATAACAATGCCTCAACTGATTCACCTTTTCTAGATAGTGCATCCACCACCACATTGTCCTTGCCTTTTTTTAGACTATTTCAAAATCATAGCCTAACATCTTATTTACCCATTTTTTTAATTCTTCAGATGATAATCTTTGTTATAAAAAATATTTAAGACTATCATGATTAGTCTTTACCTAAATGTGATGACCCATCAAATAATGTCTCCATTATTTGATTGCATGCAAAATGGCCATCATTTCCTTCTCATAGATGGGCTTATGTTAATTTTTACCCTTGAGTTGACAAATTTCAAATGCTAGTGGTCTACCTTCTTACATGATTAAAACACCCATACTATACCAAGATGCATCATATTCAACCACAAAAATCTTAGAAAAATTAGGAGTGGCTAATACTGGAGTAGTGCACATAGCCAATTTCAATTGTTCAAATGCCTAGGTAGCTACATTAGTCTACTAAAAGGAGTATTTATTTAACAAAGAGGTAAGTGGAGCTGTTATACTACCATAATTTTTGACAAATATATGATAGTGACCAGTAAGCCCCAAAAATCCCCAAAGTTACTTGAGTATCTTAGGAATTGGCCAGTCCACCATTGCTTGGATTTTTTTAGGATCCAATTTCACTCCTTCATAAGACACTAAATGACCCAAATATTCAACCTCACTAGCCCCAAAAGTACATTTGGAAGGTTTGACATATAATTGATTTTGCTCTAAAATAAAGAGTAGCTATTTCACATGTTGCAAATGGTCTACCCAATTTTTACTATAAATGAGGATATCATCAAAGAATACTAAAACAAATTTCCTCAAAACTGGATTAAAAATAGTATTCATCAAAATTTGAAAATTAGATGGTGAATTTGTTAGGCCAAAAGGCATAACCTAAAACTCATAATAGCCCTCATGAGTCCTAAAAGCAGTTTTAGGTATGTCTTCATCATGGATCTTGATTTGATGATACCCAAAATGCAGATCTAACTTGGTAAAATAAAGAGCACCATTCAATTAATCTAAAAAATCATCAATGATAGGAAGTGGAAACTTATCTTTGATAGTGTACTTGTTGATTTCTCTATAGTCAAGGCACATCCTCTAAGTGTCATCTTTCTTTCTCACCATGACAACTAGTGAAGAGTATTTACTTTGGCTATGGAAAATGATTCATACATCAAACATCTCTTGTACCAAATTTTCAATTTCACTTTTTTGGGCATAGGGATACCTATAGGGCCTGATGTTGGGTGGTGTACTACCATGAATAAGTTTATAGTATGATCATGCATATGGCTAGGTGGAAGTCCTTTTGGAATGTCTCCAAAAATAACTAAATGAGTATCAATTATTTATTGTAGATCAAGAGGTAGAGATGGCTGAGTTGGTTATACTTATATAGAAAATAAGTGAGCTACAAATCCCTCAGCACCCTTATAGAGAATGTTTGTCATTTGATGGGAGATAAAAAATTGGGGAGATTTAGCCTTTAATCTTCTTAGCTCAAATGTCCTTTCTTTAGAATGAAAATGCATGAATAATTCTTGAAAATTCATCTCAATAGTGCCCAAAGTGGTGAGCCACTGACTCCCAAAATAATATCAGCTCCACCCATCAGAATAACAAACATAAGAGGATCTAATAGGTAGTTTCCCATGGCCAACTTAATAATATGACCTTTTCTTGAATCACTGACAGTAGCAACATCTACAATCATAATCTAAAATTTTGGAGCTAGATAAATGAAATAATTCAAATGAGCAACCAACTTATTATGGATGAAGTTGTGTGTGCTCCTACAATCAATCAAGATAGTGAACTTATATTTATTAAGGAAACCCATCACCTTAAGATTTTAGGGAGTACTAATACTTGATAGGGTATGACATGAAATAGTAGGCTGAGAGTCTTCAAATTCCTCCTTAATAACTTTTGCATCTGCATCATGTACTTCTGCATCATCTTTATCATCATTGGCACCTTCAATGTAAAATAACTTATTTTTAGCACAATGATAGTCTTTGCTCTATTTGTTGTCACAACCATAACATAACCCTTTGGCTCACTTCTCCTCAATTTGTCATTGCATTAATTTGGTGGGTGATGGAAATGATGGTGCTAGAAAGTTGTGATCATGACCAGTAATGAAATTTTTCCTTTTGACCATCTCTTTTTCTTCTATCATTCATGCCTTAGGGATAGATTCTAATATAGATTTTAGGTTAAACATTCAAACCTCATATTGGATGATATCTTTGAGGCTACCCAAAAATAGATCCATCAAATTTCTCTCAGTGATATTTTTCATGCGTAAAGAGAGATTCTAAAATTGATGAATATAATCCTTCATAGTTCTTGTTTGTTATAGATTGAATAATTAGCTAAAATAGTTCTCAAAGATATTATGATATTATTATGATAGTGAGATATCAACTCCTTACTAAAAATAGCCCATGTAATAGGAGCACCATTATTTTTATTTTGAGCACATAACAAGTGATACCAAATGAATTACTCAAGTTCCATATATAGGGATGTCACCATCACCCTATAAGAACTAGGGGTTTGATGTACCTCAAATAAATTCTCAATTTGGTTAATCCATGTGAGAGGATCCTTACCATTGAACTTACACATATCCATTTTTAGCAACATCAGTTTCATATCAGCATGGGAGTTATTGAGAGGAGGATTTAAATGCAAAATTAGAGGGTTTTTAGGATGAAATTGAGGTGCGAGGGCAGCCAATTACATAGTGATATGATATAATTCATTGTGAACCCTATTAATCTCTTTGTGCATCCCTAAAACATCAGATTAGACTGCAATAAAGTCATCATGCCTAACCAAGTTTTTTATGTCCTCTTGAAGTTGAGAAATCACTAGATCTAAAGTTATAGATTCCATGTCATGGTTAGAAGGAGTCTTAGGAGTTTTTGGTTCCCCTTTTATTCCTTGAGTTGAAGGACCTACCATAAAAAAACCCTAAGAGGGTTTTGACCCTAAAAAAAATGTGTATCAAGAAATGGTACCATTGCAATCACCTTGTCAAGATGAATCCAATGATTTCCTTTGTGCACTAGAGTAAAATTTTTGGTACCAAGAAAGTGTACTAATAGAATATACCATTGTGATAATCTCACTGAGATGAATCCAATGACTGTAAGTGTGCAAGGGGGAAAAAAATACAAACTTTTTTTTATAAATTTTTTTTCAAAAAAGTGTTTTGAGCAATATTGCGCTGACAAAAAAATTTAACTCTTACCACATTGCAAGTTATGTTTTTTCACTTTCACTATTCCCATAAGCCATACCTCATTAGATACAAAAAAAATGCCATAGAAAACTTGCCCAAATCGAAGCTTTGATACCACTTGTAATGAAATTATTTAGATATTCACACAAAATGATTTTATATTGTGTAGAATAAGAAAATATGAGATATTACATAGTGATAATTGACTATAGAATAAAATACTAGATAATATAAAAAAGCCACTTAGTGGGGGAAACCTCCACAAAAATACACTAATAATAAAATACTTGACATGATGCTTAAAGACTAACCACTACCTCATATATATAGTTTACTTAGCCAAGGTTATTCCATAGGCTGACCTATCTAAGGACATAGAGAAATGTAACAAGTAAATAAAAGAGGTATGTAAGCCACAAGTCATCCGCACATATCCCTAGACACACCAATGGTTAAGCGCATAACACAAATGAGCAACTAGTTAAACCTACAAGGATAGAGGTATTACATACGAAAATACCCCAAAGCTAAAATAGATTATTGTCATTATGAGCAAGTGTGTTTAATTGAAGGATACCAAGAAAAAAATGATATGTATTTCTAACCAAAGCATTAATTATGTTAAGAGTTAGGGAACTACCTATAGACATATTGTTTTAAGGTGAAACACACTCTTTTAGGATCCATCAAGGTTTTTCCCCTAATAAAGGGTGAGCTAAGATAGGTTACAAGACCAACATGAGGTCATTATCTATTAACCTAAGGTGCTATGTGTAAAATATCATAGTTTTAATGGTTGTAATATACTTGGCTAGGGTATAAGACTATCTACTATGAAACATGCAAGTAAATGTAAAATAAGGGATCAAGTCTAATCATAGGGGATCAACATAAATCATTGCTAGTTCTATAAATAGTATTATCCAAACATAATTTGATTATTGATTAAATATTTATCATATCTAAAAAATTTAGATTGTTTGTGTTGGATGGATGTATGATGCCTATGGATTTGATAAATGATATATGAGAAAAATATTAACCTAAGTGGATTTTAACCCCTTAGTTTATTGGGATTATGATGAGGTATGAGCTCTTTTATGATTTATGTACTTTGTAAGCCCTATATAATTCTAATAAATGATTTGGTGGTTATCAATCAACCAAGCCTAGGATTCTCAAAAATGGGAAATGATATGAAGATGGGTAGATATGGATTTAGGATTATGCTATCTCCTTAGGTTTGAGGCTAAGTCGTAGTGCACTAATGATAATAAGACCAACTGGGGCCAACCCATGTTTACTTTTTGTGTAGACTAATCAATGTGGGAAGTTTGATAAATTTTTAAAATATGATTGATATGAGAAGCTTTCTTGGGATATTATTTGACTTTTGATTTTATATTTTGGTGGGTATGCTTTATAAGTTTTGGATAAGATAGAAAAGATGATCAATGTGAGAAGCTTTCTTGTGTTTTAAATTTTGGATAACCATCATTCAAGGGAGTGGTATATATACATTTATAAATAGATGTCATTCAAGGGAATAGTCTACACTTTTATTAATATCTATCCTTCAAGGGAATAGTCTATGATTTTTCCCATTAATTGATTTTTATCCCATATTACTGAATTTGAATTAAGAGAAATAAGGATTGAATTTGATTTGGTGTAAGTCATGTTATCTAAGAAACAGCTAGGACATAAAGTGATATTGTGATCTTTTTTATGGGAAATAATGATTTGGGGCTCTTTCCTACATATAGGTAGAGTGTATTCAACAAAAAAATTCTATGAGCAGAGCTGAGGTGCTCACATTTAAGGTTATTAAGAAAGGGATATTAGATGACCACATAATTCTATATCAATATCTATTATATGTGTGGTACTTTATAGATATAAGTAATAAGAAGTTTGAGTTTATTTGTTGATAACCAAAACTATTAATGATAAATAGAGCACAAATGTAAAGCACTAAGAGACTCATTTCTAGTTTGCCTCCAAGGGATGCCAAATGGTATACCCCAAATCCATATGATCAAAGTCAATTAAGAGCAAATTTTCCTTGATTACTGTTTTATCATACTTATAACATGCTAATTTATGAGGAGTATTTATCTATTCCCCATACATTAAATGGGTATAGAGGTAAGAAGAACCTAAGGGAGGTAGCCTCTCTGAGGAAAGGGTGATAATTAGATTATCAAGTAGAATAACCATATAGTTGAGGATTTAGATGGGTATCAAGTGTTTATAAGAAATATTACCCTAGTGAGAATTGCTTAAATCAATGTGGGTTTGCTGGGATAGTGCAGATTTGGCCTTCATATGTGTATTTGAGGCATCGATTTAATATAGAGGCATGATCCCCCATGATGGGTGCATTATCCTTGGTTAGATTTGGAGATTTTGGAGTTTGTGTCTATGATAGTGTAGCTATACAGGTGGTATTTATCTATAGGAATGGTTTTCCTATCAAGGTTAGTGAAAGATTTTGGGGCTGCTTTCATAACTCTTATGAAGATCTAGAAGGAGTGAGCTACATTTCTTGGTCAAAGATGGGATCAAGGTAAAATTTATCATTTAAAAGGTCATAATACTTAAAAAGATATTGAATTATGGATTTAAACACATTATAATTTTCAATATCATGGCTAGGAGTCTTATGATAGGCACACACCTTATCTTCTCTATACTAGGGAGGGTTTTTAGTATGGGGACTAAAAGGCTTTAGGGGTGGTAAATAAATGAGGGATGCTTGAAAAATTTGGTTAATAATGGTAATATATGACCCTTGTAATGGGCCTGATTATGAATTGTCATCCTTATGGGGTATGACCTTTTGAGATCATTTAGATTTGGTATTTATGATAAAAATAGGCATATAAGGAGGTGTTTTCTTTATGTCTTTAAGTGAAATACTTTGATGTTTAGAAGTGAAGGATTTGGTGTTGATAAGAGAGGAAGATACTTTTGGATAATCCATTTAAAGGGTGACTCAATGATTGTGTTAGACCATTTGGCCAAAGGGTGAGGTCCTAAAATAGATGGCTCACTTTAAACTAGAGGCATTGTTGATTTTCCATGTTTAATGTTACTGTATGTGTTAGTGATATTGTTGTAACTTGATTTAATTTTTCACTTTTGGATGGTGAGGGAAGATCTAATCTTATTAGTGGGTGTTGGAGATATTTTTCTCTTAGGATATCAAGGCATTTATTTAGGTTTGACTTTTTATCTTCTATTTTTGGAGTGGAGTTACAAATATCTTTAGAATATTCCTCCTTTGGGAGATCCTATGTAATGAAATAAATGGGTTGGAATGGGTGATGGTTTCAATTGGATCAAATTATTTTTCCTCTAAGGTATATCTTTTAGGGAGGTCTTGTATTTCAATGGATGAGTCTAGAGACATAAAAAATTCTTGTGGTAGAAGTTGGTCTTTAATAATATTGATCATGTTCATTCCTTATTTTTGGGAATCTTTAGTGTGTATTTATATGAAGTTCAATGAGGAGGGATGATTAGGAAATGGATTTCTAGAGATTTATAAGGAATTATTTAAGGGAACATTGGGGTTTTCTAATTGAAGTTTCACTCTATCAATATAATTTTAGACTAGACTTTTGAAGAAGTGGCATCTATTAACATCATGAACTATTACATGATGGTAGCCACATAATTAGTTTTAATTAAACCAACTTAGTTTAGGAAAATAATAATCAATAGGCCCAATTAGAGGAAACTCTATGACAAAGGCCTTCAAAATTTTATCAAGTACGAAAGCATGAGATCTAAAGGTGTATACTTTCAAGGGGGAAATCATGTGGGTGATTTTTGAGGTTGTGTCTAGGAAGACATATGACCACACTAGTTGGGTGTCGATAGAGGGGAAGCATTTAGAACTATAACATTGGTAATTCCATTTATCTTGGGATTTTTAAATTATTTAAAGGGTTTTGATTTAACATTTTGGTTCTGTAATTTAACTTTACCTTGCTCAATGGATTAAATTTCTAGTTTTCAAGCCATAATGAAAGCTTCATCAAAAGTTTTAAAGGATTGGGTTTAGAGTGGAGATAAGATATGCCTGGTGGATGATCTAGAAAATAATTTAATAAGTTCTAGTTGGAGAAGAGAAAAAGACAATTGATTAATAATGTTACACCATTGGGAAACAAAGTTGATAATAGATTCATCTTCAAATTATCAGATATAATATAAGTCAATGATAGTTATTTTCCTTGTGATGTTTATCAAAAAGTGCTCTAGGAAAATTTGAGCTAATTGATTAAAGGAAAAAAAAGAGTGTTGGGGAAAAGAACTATACCAATCCAAAGTGGGTCCAACTAATGATATTGGAAACTTTATTAAGAGGATGGCATTATCGTAGGCTATGAGGTAACACACATGTCTGAACTCCTTAAGGTGTTTTTGGGGATCTTTTTTGTTTTGAAATTTCATAAATTTAGGTAATTTACACTATGTAGGATATGGTTAGATGGGGATAGTTGGGTTTATAGGCTCATTGTATATTTGTTCATAAGAGGCTATACCTTTATTTATTGAGATGGATCCTTCTAAATGGGACATTCTATCCATGAGGATGAAAAGTATGTGTAATTGAGGATCATGTGGGGAAATGTCACTTAGGATGTTAGGAGGTGGGTAATTCTATTGAATATGTTGTTGAGGAGGTAATGAGATGGGTAGCGATTGAGCTTGGTGGTAACCAATGGTCATGGTGTTGATTGATGGAATTGAGGTAATATATGGATGATATTTGGAGGGTATGGATTACTGATAGGATGGAGTTAAATATGATACATATTGATATTAGGGAGATATTTGTTGAGAGGATTACAGTGGAGGTGTTAGATGTTGAAGACTAGCTGCCACATGTGTATGGATTGGTGGTAGTGTCATAGGTATGGGAAATACTAGGTTTTGGAAGGGGGTTGTTGGTAGTATATGAGACATAGGTTGTAAAGTAATAGTGTTATGGGTTTGAATGGTAGTTGTGGAAGGATTGAATGTTGTTGGAGGTGGTTGTTTTTCTCCAACATTAGTGTGTAAAATAGGAGGATTCTTAGTTGCTGGTGGTGGTATTGTGTTGGTGTTATTTGTTGCATGAAGAGTAGTTGGTGGTGGTGGTGTTTGAGGGTCCATGGTTAAAGCCACCAAGTGTCTATTGGATCCTTCCAGGGTTAGGATATGTTTAAATATATCATATTTAGGAAGCATATAAATAGGGATATGTCTTACTCATGATGTAATATAAAGGTTAAGGGATATTAGGTTACTATCTAAAATACTAGAAAACCTAAGGTTTCCTTTTAGATAGAACTATGGAGGATTGTCCCCAATGGGTTTGGGAGATGTAGGGGGCTTGATGAATATTACATTGAGGAAGATGAATGCAAAAAAAATAAAAACACAAAATAGAACACAAACAAGAATAATATTTTTTTGATTTATCTCACTTTAGTGAAAACAAACACACACACCACTAAACATATTTAAAAGATTTTACTTTTTTAATAAACTAAATTTAGAGTGTGATAAGGATAAAGTTGATAAGGGTACTAAGAAATGGTAATCTAAAGATGGTTTTGGGTTTTATTTAAGGATGGGAACCTATATATACATGAAGGTATGTTGAATCATGATTCCATGTTGGAAAAAAGTATATGGCTTGGTATTGGAGCCTACTCCTTTAATTCACACATCATAGTGATAACGGTGTTGAGTGCTTAACATTTATGATTCTTGCTAGAATTTTTATACTTAGCCGGTACACCAAGTCAAATTTTCTTGTTGGTGATGAAATCCAAGTGTGTTCACCTTAGGTAGGAAAATGTTTTAAAAGCTTATTTTAAGATTATGTGGTTTTGGGTGTGTGTGAGTAAGTGTGATTACTATGATATATTGATCTACCTAGATTAATTTATGTAAATTATCTAAGCATACAGAGGATGAATGTAATTATTTTAAACATTAAAAAGAAAAGTAAGAATTTTTGGATTTTTATTTTTGAATGAAATCAAACAATCAAGAAAATGAAATAAGTAAACAATTTCACAACAAAAACAAGAACAATGAGATCTTAGGGGTCCCACTAGGTGTGTCAAAATGTTTTAGTATTTTTTTGGTGCATTTTCATTTAATAAAAATAACTTATTAAAAATAGAAATGATATAATGTTTTTAAAGAAGAATACCTATTATGGGAATGCACATCATTGATCTAGCGGGGTGGGGGTTTGTTTTTGGTTAGGAAGGACTACCTGTACAACAAAGACAACTTGGAAAATATTGATTAATAATAGAAATGGGTAGATTGCCTAATAAAAGATCAATTATAGGAAGTGATAAAATTCCTTAGAGGGATGTTGATCCACTATTTATGAAATCAAGTGGATAATAATGATAAGCAAAATATAGATCATGCTAAATATATTTGACAAGATAAATGCATACAGACTATTTAAGATAGATGGATAAGATAAACAAGATAAATATATGTAGCTGATCAAGATTTACAAAAATATATATTTTGATTAAGATTAATTCAAATTGTTAAAACAATATTGGTTTGTAGATAGAATTATAAAAATATAGAGATCGATTTCAATTTGAAAGATCACTATCGATTTTGTATGAATTAATGTCTATTCTGTATAGATGGATAGAAATATGAGTGTAAGGGTTTAAATATAGATCTTAAAAGGATATAAAATAGTATTATATGGATAAGGATGAATTACATAAAGTATGAAGAATATAATCATAATAAATACAACATTACCTTAATGAGCTCTAAGATTATGATAAGATCATAGTTGGTGAACCAAACTGAATCTTCTTGAGGGGTACTAGTTGTTGGACATTGCAATAACACTGTGCTAATCCATGAAGAGTTGAACAAGGTCTACAGGTGGTCTAGGAATATTTTTTTAGTGTCTCGATGCAAAAATTACCATCCTTTGCAAAGACCAATACACATGTATATATAATCTACATCAATCTAAAATGGATCAATGTTGATTATGGGAGAATCATTAATGATTCTACTCTTTTTAGATAAATTATGCTTGGTTGGTATCAATGGTGAAAAAAACAAGATAAATGGCAAGATAAGTTATTGACACAAGTTTTGTGATGAGAATAATTTTGTTGTGGAGTTAAAACTTATTTATTTTTAATATGCTTTGGGAGATTTAGCTAAATTGAGGGAGGGTTAAGTAAAATGGTAATTTAGTAAAGACAAAATACCAAAGATAAAATGGTAGATAATTAGACTTAGGGAAAAATTGATTTATAGATGAATTAAATAAATAAAGGTCCCAAGAAACTTATTAACACAAGTAAAGTGTGCAAAATCCTATTTTCTATAATGACATTTACCCGACATTAGATACAATGTTGTTAGATGATGTAATTTTAACAATGTATGTATTATTGACATTGTATGCCTATATGGCATTCACCAGACATTCTATTATGTTATTATTTTGTATGCCTTTATTGTTTTTATTATTATTGTATTGATATGGTTTTTATTATTGTTTTTTGTGACTTTATGGTTTTTATTAATATCAACAATGAAGTGTAATGTCTAACCATTGATCCAGATTTGAGAATGGAACATTATTTATACTTATATTACCATGAAGTTCAATGTTTGACCATTTATACATAATATTACTTTATCTAGTTTTAAATTAATTATACCCATTTATTCAATCAATGTAAGTGATGTAGGAACATCAACTAAATGATCCAAGTTTGTAAATATTAGTTAAAAGGAGTCAAGTAGGTCATATTGTAGTCAACAAGAAGCCTTATTATGCACCAATATATCATGTATGATTATGTTTAAATGAAATATGGCTTTATGAGGCCCTTAGAGAGGTGGGACAGTCATAAGGTTGGACATATAGGCATCATTTTGGTCATAAGGGCATGACCCTTCTATTTATGACCCTAAAAGTCTACTAGCATGTTTTAAACATTCCTTAGTCTTTTACCCAATGTAATTATATCATAATGTCTATTTGGGAATAAATACTACAAAGATATGTGTGTGAAAGAGAGAGATACACTTGTTGAGTCTAGTGTAGGTTTTAAAAAATAAGCCTGGTTGATTTAATTACAAGTTGTTAAAGATAATAGTACATGGGAGAGAGGATAATTATTATAAGTCCTCTTAGTGTAAAGAGAGAAAGAGAGACTCTTATTTAATTCTAGTACAATTTATGAAATATAATATTATTTTTAGAGATAGAAACTAAAAATTACCATGGAAAGGAGATAATTTGGAAGAAAGAATCCCAATTATAACAACTAAAAACTATAGTACAATCCATGTGAGAGAGAATAATAGAAAATAATAATAATGAAGGGAAAGTACTTAATTCCCAAAGGAGATATTCTAGATATGAATATGAAGTTAAGGAAGGTACAAGGAGAGATTCCTTATGTCAGGGGATCTCTAGCTCTACCAATTAGAGCACAATTGATTATTTTCTTATATGCAATTAAACATGGAATTATACCAGAATGATAAAGTAGCTAGAAACTTGAGACAACAAAGAATTTGAGAGACAATACACACTCTTGTATTAAATACTACTAGAAGAAAATACAATAAGGAAGATGCCACTTCTTCCTCCACCTCAAAGGCTTGCCACACCTCAAGACCTTCTTCCCTCTCTCTCTTGCTCAACACAACAACTCTAAAGCCTGAGTTATTATCCCTCCTTGAATGCTTCAGCTGATCTCCTTGACCTTGCTAGCTTCAATGCTTTTACTTGCCTTAGAATAATTACAATACATGCCTTATGGGTCTTTAAATAGGATCCCATGCTTACAAAAATAGAACTCTAGTTACAATAATTAGACACGCAGCTCATGACTATAATTAGTTGCTTGACATGCAAACACTCGCTTCACTTAACTGACTGTTCGTCAATAGCAGTTTCAAAAATACACAGGTGACTGACGCCGGTCCCTGCTTATCTAGTTCTGCCGACATCGGCTGACTGTTTGCCATCACCGGTCTCCTTCTCCACTGTCTATGACTGATGTCGGTTATACTAGCGATGCCGGTTCCTCTGGTTCTTCAGCATCCTCTCTTGTGTCTGCAAATAGTTGAAGCTTTTAGCTCCACACCTTAACAATCTCCCACTTGGAGATAAATAGTTGCAACTTGTACCTGTACCTGTACACCATCTATTTTGTTCTTTAGGCTCAGTATCCCTCTTCAAAGTCACTCTTGAAGACCAACCACCATGCAAACCTATGATGCAATACATGTATCTTATGCCACAAGAATTTTGCTGCTCCCAAATTCTCCATGACATACTTCTGAACCAACTCTACCCTTAGCTCAGAAAACTCCCTGTATATGAAACCTTGCAACAAGTAACACAATACAGTAATAGGATAATGTAGCTAATATTATCCAACCTGGTAAAGATAAAATACAATGGTCAAACCTCCATTGTTCTACAGCATAATCAAGACCATATACCATAGCCTTCTGTCTCATATGTCCATCCACTCTCTTCTCTAAAATGGGAATCCATCCCTCTATCTAGTGCTTCCTTCCAACTGACAACACTACCAACAAATACCTGTTTGGTTCTCCAAGGACTCACACTCCTCATCCATGCCAAGCTCCCACTATTTCTGGATTCTACCTGCATTGCTTCTTCCATCTTCCTAGTTCATGACTATCAGTAAGCAATATAAAGAAGGTGAACAACGAATATGAGGTTCACATAACTTTCTTGACCTCCACATGGGTGTTTGAGACTTATTAATTCACCCAACATCCATTCCAATGACCGATCTAGGCCATCTCCCAGTCTGCTCCTGACCGATGTCGGTTCCCTGCACTGACCTTGACTATCGACGTCATTTCCCTGGCCGACGCCAGTGTCCCTCCTACCGATGTCGGTCCTTATGACCAACGTCGGACTTCTCTAGTCTAACCTACCGACCCTACTGGTCTGCACATGACCAATGTCGGTATCTAGATGACTGACGTCGGTGCCAAGCTACCGACATCGGTGTCTGTGTGTTCCTGTAAGTGATGAAATTTTCATCTATGAGCTCTTCTTGGATCAAACCTCTATCCATGTTGCCCTGCTCAGATTTATTTAGCCCCTGTGACTGATCTCTGTCCTTCATCTCCTCCATAAACACCAAGGCTTCTTTGTTCCTGTCAAAATCATCAAATTTCCTCTTTCTTTAATGAACTGTATCTATGCTTTCCAAATTTAAACACATACCTTTTGAATCAAGAACTTCCATTCCCTTCCTATTCTTGTGACCAAGCCTATTAGGCCATATCTTTGAATCTACCCTAGAAGTAGAATTAGTAATACAAGTAGACAGATAAAGAGTATCTACTTTCTTACCTCTTGCTAGAACAAGTGCTCCCTTGGTAACCTTCCAAGAATCTACTGTGAGGGTTATTGTGCATCCCTCATCTCCCAACCTTCCTATAGAAATCAGACTCTGCTTCAAAATTGGAACATGCATGACCTCTTTCAACACCCATGTGTTGTCAATCTACAATCTCAGCTGCACTTTCCCTTTGCCAACAATCTGACAAGGCGTACCATCCCCTAAATAGAGCACTCCAAAATCTCCCTGTTCATACTCATAGAACAAATCTCTATTTGGGGATGCATGAAAAGATGAACCAGAATCTAAAATCCATGATCCTACCTAACTATCCGAAGAAAGTATGAGAGCATCCTGCATCACAATATTTGCATCCTTTGCTTCTTCCATACCTGCATGTTGATTCTCTTTATCTCTCAACCAACACTCCTTTGTATGTCCTTTCTTTCCACAAAACTAGCAGGTAATACCTTTAGACTTGGATCTCCTTCCCAAGCTTGATTTCCCTTGCTCAACTTTCTCCCTTTGCCTTTCCCTGCCTTTCACACTTAGAGCATTCCCTGATGATTCCCCTGTGCTTCTCCTGCATATTTCTTCATTCAAGATCACACTCACAACATCATCAACTTTTAAGATTTTAGAAGCAGATGCAGAATTACTTACTGCCATAACCAAACCATCCCAACTTTCAAGCAAAGAACATAAAATCAAGAGAGCCTTTACCTCATCATCAAAAACAATATTGACTGAAGCCAATTAGTTTACCAAATCATGGAAATCACTGAGATGAGTATGTACCGATCCACCTTCCTGCATTTGCAAAGTAAATAACTGCTTCATAAAATATACCTTATTAGAAGCCGAGGGCTTTTTGTATAAATTTGCCAAGGACTTTATCAACTCTTTTGTTCTCTTACACTGTGATAAGTTAGAAATCACAGACGATGTAAGGCTCAACCTTATGGAACCGAGAGCCTTCCGATCAAGATCGTTCCATTCTTCATCCTTCATATCTATGGGCTTGCATGCAACCCCACCCAACGGTAAGTACAAATCCTTCTGATACAAATAGTCCTCAATCTACATCCTCCAATGTTGATAATTCTTTCCATTAAACTTCTCCATTCATAGCCTACTTTCTTCTACCATTGCTGATCTCCCACTCAATCAGAAAACCCTGTGAATGACCTGTAATAAAAAACAATACCCTGCTTCCTACAAACCGTAGCTTTGATACCACTTGTCAGGGGATCTCTAGCTCTACCAATTAGAGCACAATTGATTAATTTCTTATATGCAATTAAACACAAAATTATACCAGAATGATAAAGTAGCTAGAAACTTGAGACAAAAAAGAATTTGAGAGACAATACACACTCTTGTATTAAATACTACTAGAAGAAAATACAATAAGGAAGATGCCACTTCTTCCTCCACCTCAAAGGCTTGCCACACCTCAAGACCTTCTTCCCTCTCTCTCTTGCTCAACACAACAACTCTCAAGCCTGAGTTATTATCCCTCCTTGAATGCTTTAGCTGATCTCCTTGACCTTGCTAGCTTCAATGCTTTTACTTGCCTTAGAATAATTACAATACATGCCTTATGGGTCTTTAAATAGGATCCCATGCTTACAAAAATAGAACTCTAGTTACAATAATTAGACACGCAGCTCATGACTATAATTAGTTGCTTGACATGCAAACACTCGCTTCACTTAACTGACTATTCGTCAACAACAGTTCTAAAAATACACAGGCGACCGACGCCGGTCCCTACTTGTCTGGTTCTGCCGACGTCGACTGACTGTCTGCCGTCGCCAGTCTCCTTCTCCACTGTCTGTGACTGACATCGGTTATACTACTGATGCCGGTTCCTCTGGTTCTTCAGCATCCTCTCTTGTGTCTGCGAATAGTTGAAGCTTTTAGCTCCACACCTTAACACCTTAATGGTCATGAAATAGGTTTGTTTTTATCAAAATAGAAGTTACAAGTGCATTGATGATCCTCCTTCATCCTCTTTGTAACTGTATAAGTCATTATTTAGCTTCTAATATCCTCTTTAAGATGCATATTAATTATGAAAACACACTCTATCTTACATTTGTTGAAAACCCTTATAAGGTACTATATAGTATTCATCATGAATCTTGGAGATCAAGTATAGACCTGCATATAGGTGTGATGACTCATGAGATCTTGCACAAACCCACAACATTTATGCTTGAAGCTCAACCCCTGACTAAGAACTTTAAATATTACTTAGGGATGGCATGATTCTTAAGAAAGATTGAAAACCTAGAATCTTATTGGAAATGATTTGAAACTTAGATGGAATAACACTGTGAAGAAATAGATCATGCTCTAAGACTCTTACCATCTTCTTTACCTTGTTCTAAGTTAGGACATGATCTATGAGTATGGAGAATTGGTGTTAATAAATTTAACTCTAATCCTCCTTTATAAACCTACATATGTCTTCATATTTTTACTTTTTGACATGAAACCTGCCTTGATAGATAGTTGGGGGCATGGAAGAGTCTCATGGTTGGTTTAATCTTTCATTTTAGTGTGAAACATCTTATAGACATGTATCACTCTATATACAAACCTATTAAGACTTATTCCAAGATAAAAACCTAATTTAAAATCATAAAATGATCCTTAAACTTTGTATGAATACCTTAAAAATGCTAAAATACCTTAGGGGTGGATAACTAATGTTTAAGAGGTCCAAAACACTAACAACAAATGTTGTCAAAGTTGAAGTTATAGTTAGGGAACTACATTTTTAGTTATTTTTAGATGAAAAAAATATCTTACAACACATATATCAGGGTGTATAACATATAGGACCATGTTATTTCCTCCCATCATGCCTGGTTGACAAACCACCACCCATTTTGGGCTCAAGAATGCCCTTCGAAACATAAAAAAAATGTTGATTTTTAGCCAAACTCAAGACATGTGTAAAAAAAGATAATAAGTAATATGGATGAACCATAAAATCCATCTTGTGCATGTGAAATCCATATAATTCACCCCAGGTCAAGTGAGTATAATCTTAGATAGCAATGTGTGTCACAAGTTGTAGGAATGGGTCCTAAATTACAACTTTTTGGCAGTAAAGAGACAACTTCTTGAGCTCCAACTAACATTTATAACTTCAGGACCCCTAGGTACAAATACATCACTCAAAATAGGTATATATAGGTAAATTACATGTGATACAATGACCATGACATCCAATTACACTTGTAAGCACATTTTCACTATTTTTCAAGAGTGTGAAAACACTGATAACAAATGTTATCAAAGTTGAAGCTACAATTGTAGAACTCTATTTTTGGTTCTTATTGGATAAAAAATGGTGTTGAAAAAATGTTTGGAGGGGTGGATAATGTATAATACTAGGTTTTTTTCCTCCCATCATGCCCAATTGACAAACCTACCACCCATTTCAAGCTCAAGAATGCCCTTCCTAACACAAGAAAAATGTTATTTTTAGCCTAACTTCAGACATGTGTAAAAAAAATAATAAGTCATATGGATGAATCATAAGATCCATAATATGAATGTGAAATAAATATAATTTCACCTTAGATCAAGTTTGTATAAACTTAGAGAGCAATGCATGGCACATGTTATAATAACATGTCTTGATATGCAATTTTTTTGTTGTGAAGAGACAACTTCTTGAACTCCAATTGGCATTTCTACCTAGGGACCCCAAAGTGTAAATACATAAATTAAATAAAATATATATAGGAAAATTAAACTTGATCCAATGACCATGATGTCCAATTCCCCTCATAAGAACATTTTCACTACTCTTCAAGAACACATAAACACCGACAACAAATGTTGTCAAAGTTGAAGGTCCAGTTAGAAAAATCAATTTATAGTGCTTATTAGATAAAAAATACCATTGAAAACACATATGAAGGGGAATATGACATCTAGGACTAGGTTATTGGCCTCTCATCATTCACATTCGACAAACCCACCACCCATTTTGGGCTCAACAATGCCCTTCCCAACATAAGAAAAATGCTATTTTTAGCCTAAATTTAGACATGCGTAAAATGAAAATAGTAATTCATATGGATGAATTTTAATATCCCTCTTATTCATGTTGAATATATTTAATTTCACCCCAAAATAAGTGATTAGAAAATTAGAGAGAAATGCATGGCACAAGTTGCAGTAATGGGTCTTGAAATCCAACTTTTTGGCAATGAAGAGAGAACTTTTTGAGTTCCAATTGAAATTTATGTATCTGGGACCCCAGGTGAAAATTAATTGGGTTAAACATGTATAAATAGGAAAATTATATGTGATTCAATGACCATTACATATAATTCCACTCAGAAGCACATTTTCACTACTATTGAGGATTATAGAAATACTAACAATAAATGTTATCAAAGTGAAGCTATAGTTGGAGAACTCTATTTTCAGTGCTTTTTGGTTGAAAAATGGCACTAAAAACATGTTTTAAAGGATATATAACATTAAATACTAGTTTATTGGCATCCCATAACATGTGGTTGACAAACCCACCACCTATTTTGGGCTTAAGATTGGCCTTCCCAACACAAGAAAAAATATCAATTTTTAGCCTAACTTCAGACATGTAGAAAATAAACATATTGAGTCATATGGATGAACCATAAGATCCCTCATATATATGTGAAATCCATATAATTTCAACTTGGATCAAGTCTATATAAACTTAGATCGTAATGCATGGCACAAGTTGTAGTAATATGCCAAATAGACAACTTCTTGGGCTCCAACTAGCATTTCTACCTCTGGGACACCAAAGTAAAAATACATCACTATGAGAACATATATATAGGAAAATTACATGTGATATAATTAACATGACATCCAAGTCCACCTGTAACACATTTTCATTACTATTCAAGAGCGTAAAAACCTTGACAACAAATGTTGTCAAAGTTGAAACTGCAATTGCAAAAATCCATTTCTAGTGATTCTTGGCTAAAAATTAGCACTGACAACACATACATAGGGATAGATAATGTATAATAAAATATTATTGGCCTCTCATAATTATTTATTGACAAAACCACTGCCCATTTTGGGCTCAAGAATGCCCTTTCTAACACAAGAAAATGTTGATTTTTAGCCTAACTTTAGACATGCATAAAAAAATAGTAACTCATATGGATGAACCATAAGATACATCATATACATGTTAAATAACTATAATTTCACTATAAATAAAGTCAATATGAACTTAGAGATAAATCCATGGCACCAGTTACAATAACGAGTTCTAAAATGCAACTTTTTTGGCAGTGAAGAGACAACTTCTTGAGCTATAATTGACATTTATACCTTTAGGACCCCTAAGTGAAAATAAATAAATCTAAACAAATTTATATAGGAAAATTACATGTTATCTAATTACCATGATTTTTACTTCCTTCCATAATCACATTTTCACTACTATTTAGGGGCATGAAAACATTGACATCAAATGTTGTCAAAGTTGAAGTTGTAGTTGTAAAACTCTATTCATATTAATTTTTAGATAAAAAATGGAACTAATAACACATATAAATGTGAGTATAACATCCAAGACCAAGTTATTGGCCTCCCATCATGCACGGTTGACAAACCAACACCCATTCTAGGCTTAAGAATGCCCTTCCCAATACAAGAAAATGTCAATTTTTAGTCTAACTTTAGACATGCAACTAGAGGTCTATAATTTCAGTCATCAACCAAATAATATAATAGTTTAAGCCTATTTTCCAACAATTTTCATATCTTGATCAATCCAAAAAAATGTCATTTTTAGTTTTTTTGTATTCTCAACCTAGTTCTTGTTCACAACCTTAAGACATGATATTTTAGTCCCAAAAAGTGGTCTAAATTGAAAATGACCCATACAAATGGGTTCAAATTTAGCAGATAACTATATAATAACCTCCTATATTAATTATAGTTGGTTTCATACTTTTAACACCTCTCAAAATATCTAAATAGATGATTATACCATTCAGTTCTATAAAAGTTAAGAGAATGCAGGGTTTGGAATAAAGAAGCTTATATATCTCCTAAAGTATTACCTAAAACATGAATTGAAACCTTGTCCAGACCTATAAATGATCATTTTAATAATATATCTCTAATTTTAATATTTTTAAGATTTTTTAAATAATCTTATAGGTGACTGTGTGTAATCAGACGTATGTCTACATAAGCAAAACATGGGTATATGAGACTAAAATTATCATATCTCCCAAAAGTTTGAGAGATGGAGCCTATAACTTTATATTTAGCTTGGGGAATTTTTATATAACGTTCATAATATTATTAAAAAGTATTGGGGTGTATATATAATCAAAAATGAGCCAAAGTAGACCTAAAACATAGGTGTTAGCAGGCATATTTTTGAGTTTTATGAGAATTAACCATAAGAAAGGACATAAATTATTGAAACCATTTGATTAATGATATTATTAAGGGTCATATAAATCTAATAGAATTTCTGTCATGAGTTGAGGTTGAGTACAAAAAGAGAGAAAGTTGGATTACAGATCTTTAGACCTAAATAATAAGGCTAGAAGATCAATGTTTTGAGAGTGCAAGTTTAAATAAAGTATTAAGTGAAGGGTGAAACCTTATGTGATATGTTGGGAGTGTCAAGGTGGATAAAAAAATATTGAAATAAGCATTGGATAATTTGAGTTTGGGAAACTATGTCATGCAAGTAGGTAATTTACATCAGTAAACTTCTCTTAGCTTCAAGAATATGAAATTCTTTACTAACAATACTAACCACGTGAAGGTGGAAGCTTATTTTGAACCACTAACCTACAAAAAAATGTTGGTAAGTAATTAAAATGAAATTTGATCATGTATTACCTAAAAAATAAAAAACATTTGGTATAATTCATTACATCTACATTTTACAATTCAACATACCTACACATTTTTGTCCAATGAACCACTAGGGTCTATTCTAATATTGATAGTATAAAGAGTAGCTTCATGGTCTAACTCTGAAATTTCACTTAGATTCCTATTTAATGGCCTCCCATGATAAATTTAAAATTTAATATTTGTTGTGAGAACCAAATTTGAATAGTGCAATATCTTCCTATGCATTTAAAATTCTTCAAACAACGATATATTTAAATTTTTCCTTGAATATCATTGAAGCCAAGTTCTAGTGACTACTACAGACCTAGTGGGATAGTCAATGTTTTATCTATCTATGATAGGGTAACTCAATTTTTTATTTACATATACACACTAATATAAGTGCTAACCTATTACCTCTTCATTATCCTCATTTACAATAATTGAAAAATCATGCCTTGTATCACAAAAACAATTTTTAATGACACTATCAAAATAGATAATGAGAATAAATAGTACATAATGATTAATCTTCTACCTGGCCACACTATATCAAATATATATTCAAATTCATGTTATGATGTCATATTTTTGAGTTAATGGAACCTGATATATGTTCATTGGAATTAGAATTCTACAACTCCAATCATCCACCCACTCTTATGACTCACACTCATTCCAAATAGATTCCATGCATGAAAAACATAAACATGCCAAGTGTCTTGTATGAATAGTCCAAGAACCTCAATTTTGGCTAAAAAATGAGTGGATCTCACTTGAATCCATTAGATACATACAATCCTCATAGTTTGCCAATAATTCTTCTTCCATTAACCAAAAATGTCTATGAACAATAGAATTTTCTTGAGCACCATGGCACATGTTCTCATTACACCATTCAACCATGTTTTTTTCATTAGTAAAAATTAATAGCCTATTCAAATTTGAAATCATCCCTTGAAATGGATATTTTTGCACATGCTCCAACACCATCATGCTCCCCTTTTCCATGGTCAACCTTAGTAAAACTCTAAATATGTTATATTCTAGTGGTAACATGCATCCTACTCAACCAATAAAACATCCTTGCATTATTAAATTATGATGTGAAACTATCTAACCAAATGTAATTCTAATTGAATGTAATGTTCCTCTGAGTCAATTATTCATAAAAATTCTCAAAATAACCTTGCACATACTCTATACAATGTGATCGATCATCACTAATATAGAAATGGTACTCCACTGATATTTTTTGATCTTGATCTGTACTATCAGTTGCATGCATGAATGCTATATAGAGGAATATGGAAACTTGTGATGAGTTTAAATACTATAATTAAACTTCTATTTGTGATTTAAATATGTAATTTTTAGAAAAGTCAACTACTAAAACAAACTAATCAAGTGATAATGTGTCCTTACTTAGCTTGAAATGTTCATCCAACCATTTAACCCTATGTGTGGTACTTGCATACTCATAAACAATTTTCTCCCTTAATTTATCCATAAATTCAGAAGTAGGTATCTATTTTGTAACAAGCTCACACCTTTTAGATTATTTACCATATTTTAATTGATAAGTCATAGGTTTATATTTACTCAAACTAACTAATTCTTATCCAATTTCACTTGTACATTCCTCATGGATACAATTATTTAATTTTGTCAGTCAATCATAATGCTATAATTTCCATCCAAACATGTTTTCTTATAAAAGAACTGTCCATCTAGTCTTTCACAAAAAAATGGAATAAATTATCTAGTTTATTTTGGTAGAAATTTTATGACACACTCCTACAAAATGTTTTTAGTATTCAAAGTACAATTAGTATGGAAGAAAACATCATAGTGCATTGAAAATTTGTCATGTTGCCTACAACAACAAATGATGTGTGTGTGATTTTTTTAACATAAAAAGGTTTGTCCATCTAAAAAAAATATTTGACTAATATAAATTTGTGGATGTTTTTCCAAAAACTTAGAGTACAATTATTTTTGATTCATATCCAATAAATATTTTGGATTTGGTACATGGTTATGATAACTAACTCTTTTTTTCACTACATCTCTTGCATTGGGCAAAACTCTTGTATTGTATTTACAAAATAATGTAGGAAACTCTTTAATAACATTAGCTGTATCCTTTTCCCTTAGTGGAAGTCTACCAGAGAATGACTAGATATCCTTGGTATTGGGTTCATTATGTATTTCACATCTTCTAACTGACTTCATTAATGTTTTTATATTTATATCAAGTGATCGACTTGTTTTTGAAATAAAACATATTTTCCTTGTTTGACTACTTACTGCACAAGTTGTAATTATATATCGAGTAACATTACAATATTTATTCCATGATTTAGGGCCTAAAATATGATATACACCATGCATATTTTCAATAAATTCATTATTTTCATCATTCATGTTAGATTTTCTTAGTCTTAATGTGTACATTGTAGGTCTAATCTTAATCAATTTCATCAACAAAACAAATAATTGACATTTTTGACTATCATAATCCAGTCTATGAAAGAAACTATCCAAAATTTATCAAGCCACTCTTCTTGAATGTAAATCAGACATTTTTTTATGCATTGGTTATAAAATATTTTCATTGACTTCAATTAAGTACTTTTTTTTTCTATGCACAATTCTTGGAGGTGTTGTTAATGGTGGAATTTGTTGAGAGGGTGTTTCAAAATAATTATTGCTTTCATTTTTAGT
>JARHVA010004120.1:512500-545000 GCA_037957365.1 Torreya grandis
TCCTATTATTTTTTGTTTTCCATATATTACTTTTAAATATTTATTATTTTTCCATAATAATGTGTCCTCTTAAGATATTTTAATAAGCCTCAATCCAATAAAAATTTAAAAGGGTTAATTTATCAATCCTTCTATGCCCATCATTGATGGTAAATCCTCATGGTATATTTTTTCTCATATCAACCTCGGTCCACCAAGTGCGAAATGGTTCAAATCAATGCAGTTTGATACCTTGGAGGTCACCATAAACTTATATGAGGATACTTGGACACTCCTCTTTGATATAAAAAGTTTATTTCAAAGAGTTGGGGTAGGGTATGTTCTTGTTGATCCTTTTATAGATATCATTCTTTTAGCCTTTTTAATTAAATTTTAATGTTTCTAACAACATGGCTTAGTATGAATCTCTCATCTTGGAATGTGTTATCTTAGATTGGGATGAAATAGATAATAAATCATAATTATGAAAAAAAGTAATCTAAAATTAAGGTGATAGAAATATGTAATAAATGACACAAACTGTTTAGAACTTACTAAATTTATAAATATGATAAAATGGGAAAGTGTTAAAATAAGAATCATGTAGCTATAAATATGGCATGCAAGACTATAAATACAATAATAAAACTGACTATGTGATGAAATAATGAATCAAAAATAGGGATTCCCTTGAATATAAGACAAATCAATTAGAATTAGATAGGGATGACATATGCTACTATTAATAGGGTGCATCAATTTTTGGTAGGGCTTTAACAATATATGCAAGTATGTACTTGTACCCCTTTCCATGTTGACTTTGTGTGTGTAATTGGATATATCTAATTCACTACAAAAACCACTATATGCCTTATTATTCAATTAAAACCTTATCTTGAAGGACAATGAGGAATGAATGGAGTGAATGGGAAAAATGGGTTAGCATTTGAAGTTGTGCTTGACCTCAACACACCCTGTTTTGAGAATTTCCTAAACACCATTACTACCATGTAATTATCCCATGCTATAATGATATGTGTGAAATGATGGTGTAATGATAAATGTTGGTGCAATACTTATGTATTTAGGTTCTTCAACCATGACTTATGACCTTTTAGGTGTATGCATACTTAGCTTAGGGATACTAGGGATGGTTAGAATCTAAATTGGGAATAATAGATGTTTTTTCTTCAATGTTTAATTAGTTTTTTTAGTGATTTTCAATGTATGAGCATCTTGTGTGTAAAATAATTTGAAATGTCATTTTTGTAGTAATATTTTGGGAAATTTCTTAGATGAGGCTTGTGAAACATGTGGGATGACCCATTAGGTGATATTTAATTTGATAAATTAGTTATTATTTAGTTGGATGATGTAGTTAAAAAATCTAGACACTATTGACAGGAAGGATAGTCCTAAAAAAGAGGCCTTATCTAATAAGTAGAGATAGCTAAGCTGAAAGCTTAGATCAATCTATGGATGAGATTAGGTTTCTTATATTGAAGAATAACAATAATTATGTATCAAATTTTATCAAGAGTAAGGGTCATCCACATAAGATAAGAGGAATAACATTTTGGATTCATGTAATATGGCATGAGCTAAGTCATGTATAAGGGATGGTCACAAGTACACTATTTAAACATCAAATGTTAATTTATATGACTACATATTCCCCAATTTTATTATAGTAATGCAACAAAGTGAAAGTATTAGAGTAAACTAAAGAGGGTTATACCTGAGCTTATATGTGTTGAGTATGCTTAGATATAGGTCATACACTAAGTTGTTCTTCATAAAAACCTATAATGAAACATGCATATATTAATCCTTAATTAAAATTAAAATATGAAATAAAAGATAAGAATATTATATATAAAATAATAAATAAAGAAAAAACTTGATCAGGTATTGGATTGTTGTGTTTTAGGTGCAAAATTGGTGACTAGAGAGGATAAGACCCTTAGAGATTTATTTATTAAAAAAATTGAATTGGACTATGCATGCCCCAATCTTCATTGGAAGAATAGTTTTTTTAATAACTCAAGGTGTGACTAAATTCATCATTACATACCCAAGGTAGTAGAGTATCTTTCAATCCCTATTTTAATTTGAATAGTCATTCTAGTAAAAAATTGGTGCAAAAAGGTGAATCAACTAATGCAGATGGAATATGATTAGTTTTTGGTGAAATTTTGGTACAAAATTGGTGAAAAACTAGTGAAAAATAGTGTGATCTAAGTTTTGTGTACACTACATAGAAAATGACATAATTTTCCATTCCTTCTGTGAAACTATTGTAAAACTAAGCAAGTAGGTGGTCATGTTCTATGCACATATCCCCAATCTGATATTTGGGTGTATATATATTATTAAACTAAGTAATATCATTTTATTTTACAAGTAAAATATCTGTATAAACTCTAGAACACATGTCATACATGATGCCCCAAGTTTTATCAAAATCTAAGAAAAGATTGAGTATTTATCTAAAATGATTATGTATATCTGTTGCAAACTTTCCTTTAATTTCATGTGTTTCAAAGAAATTCTATAAATCACTATTTTCATATTGTTGGGACAACAACACATAATTTTGGGCATGACCAACCTATACCCTTGTCTAAATGGAGTGTTTTTCTCTGAAACATATTTTTTGGTAATTTATTGTATGTCATGTAATCAACCAAACATAACTTTACTTTATGGCTAATTTCTAGGTAATCAAGTGTCATGTATATATATATCTTATCAATGAGAAAATTATTTAATAATAATCAATACTTAATAATTTAGGCTATAAATAGGTAAACTTAGGTAATATGTATGATATACATCATGGCATCAAAAAATTCATAAAATTCTTGATACACATCATGGAATCACAAACTAAGCAAAAAAGACTCAAGGCTATCACACACACACACACACAAACACAAACACACATACATGGAATACAAAGGGCCACATATAAGGGACATGTTCAAATATCATTCACACATGTAGAAAGATGCAACAAGACTTGGATCCACAATCAAGGACATTTTTAAATGTCCACAATCCAAATAAGATGAATACACATAAGACATGAAGCAATAGATAAAACACAAAAGCCATGCATGAATAAACTAAATTTATCTACATAAGTAACTGGTGAAAATAGTATATTCACCAACTCAAGTATCTAGTAATATATCAAAGTGAAATTAAATGAGTAAAATTGATAAATTTTACATAATGTATTAAACTAAAATAAGAATAATATGGATAGTCATAGAATGATAGAAATGTGTAATGGGGTGTCCCTATTAAACATGATGAGATATTAATGAGATGTATAAGGTATATGACTTTTTTGATTATATAAAATTAAACCCTAAGTTCACTAGGACAAATTTATCATAATTGGATAAGAGAACAATGTGTTACTATTTGGAATAGATTGTTTGTGTCTCTATTAATATTTTAGGTATGAAAAAATATCACCACTTTCAAATTAGTATAGGGATGACAACCTATATGTTCTACCACTCACTCAATAAAACTTGTGAAAATTTTTTATATAAAATTGGATATAGATAAATAATGTATATACTAAGCACAAAATAATTTATGTAAATAAACTACACATGTAATGCATAGGTCCTAATTTTTATTTTTTTAAGAAATATTTTATTTTTTATTTTTGAAATATATGAAATGGAAAAGAGAGAAATATTATCCAATGAGTCTTAAAATATACTCACAATCAATAGGTCATGTATCAATCATAGGAAGGATGACCTCTCATGAATGGAAAGTGTCATGCCACTGTGAATGAATTGATGTCAATTCAGAGTCTAAGAACTTATATGATTCTATACCATAAGTGCCACAGTCATGATGATGATATATACCATGTTGTGTATGTTGGATAGTTGTTCAAACTCTAGGACCCTTTATAACCCATCAGGTTTGCTAATATGTTTTATCAAACTAGAATAAACTAAATATTTACTAAATATGAAAATCAGTTTCATAAAATTAGAGTGCTAAAAATATGCAATATATGACACAGTAATTTGGAACTTGATAAATTTATAAATATTCTAAAAGGGTAAATTTATAAAATAAGAACCACTTAGCTGGAAATATGAAATGAAATATTGTAAATGCAACTATAAAATTATATGACTATTTGATTAAACTATAAATCAAGAGTAGGGCTTCACTTGAATTTGGGACAAGGCTACTAGAATCAGTGTTGACTAAGTTTAGTGACAAAAATAAATAAGATATATTTACATATATAACCAAAATAAATAACCATATTTACTAGTACAAGAAATCAAATAACAATATAAGAAAAACATGAGACCATAAATGATATTTCTCTATTCACACAAATGGTCTAAATTACTCTTTCTTGTAAACTTGCCTATAAAGGATTTTAAATGAACAATCACATTCCTCTATGACTCTTCAATCCTTATGAAATTTTGACTCCTCATTTAAACCTCACATATATATTTTATCCTTTTTATTACAATTAATAATAATTCATTTACCTTTGCTAACACTCACCTAGACCAAATATGTGTCTCACCCCGAGACACACAAAGATCTAAAAAAATAGGTTTTTATAATTCTGATCCATTAAAAATACTTTTGATAACCTAAAATACTCCTAATCCTACTATCCACACCTTCTCATTCCATATCTTCTGACATATCTACTATAAAACCCCTAAATACATTTATAATGTTATAAAACTATAAGTTCTTGACATAAAATTATGTCAAAATTAAACCATTAACCAATGAGCGAGGAGAAAAGAAATTATAGTAATCCACATTTATTCCCATATGAAAGAGTAAATGAAACTTTTCCACCACTATTTGTACCACCAATAGATTCCCATCCATGCCTCGCTACAACTTCACCATCAATTTTTTTGACATTTCTCTATAACAACTACCTAAATATCTTAAAATGATGATAATAATGCATCCATAATATATTTAAATGCAACCATCATATTTTTTCATCAAGTGACAAAGATTTTTGTGGGAATAATATAAACAAACATTCAAATCATAGTATGAATCCCCAATTCTCTAGGAATAAATAGTCATAACAAGAATAATTTTTGGTTACTAGAGAGCAAATCTTATTGCCAAACACCCAATATTTTTGTATTGATGAAAATTGCTTGCCAAAAATTGAATTAAAGTTTTAAATATTATGCATTACATCAATATAATGATAATATATATAACTAAATGGCCAAATTTAGTAAATCTCATTAAATTTCTTTACACCAATTTTATAATAATGCTTGATCCATGAAACTTCCACTTGTATTCTATAGAGTCCCAAATATAGAGTTGGTAGACATTTGTTTGAGCAGGATCACTTGGATTGAATATGATTCTCATGTTGAAAAAAACATTCTCGATTCCCCTTTTCACTAAAACATTCCTTGGCTTTTTTATACTTTGTTTAAATCTCAAGGATGCTCTCCTCTAATCTACATGTTTTGACCTGGATGAGATATTTGAGGCTGGGGACACATTTGGCTATAACATCTAATAAAATGGCCATGGAATCTATATCTTGGTCAAAATATAGAGGAGAACAATTGTAAGATTGAATTTCATATTATGCTCTCTTGACTTATTGCTTCATCTCATTCACATATTTGATTGCATTGCCTAGGATTGAATAGGCCTTATCCATATTAAAAAATATGAGTGTGTAGAATAACTTGTTCATATTATTTGTCTACCATTGCCAAGTAACCACATTATTGGAATGATACTATGGATAATCAAAACCTCTACCAAATCCATATAAAAATAAAAAACAATATTTAATTTGCCTAAATTACAATACAATAAATTCTTATCATGATCACCTCCAATTTATTTCTATAACTCTCATGAATATCCTTGTAATGCTTTAGGTCACAGGAGTGTAAGTGGCCAAAAATAGTGCAAAAATTCATGAACATCAAATTATTTTGCTCCGTCATCTCAATATCTATCTGGTGCATATCTTTTGGACCTATGTACTCATTAACAATAACCACATTGTTAACTGAGTTTAGTGGAAAGAATAAATACTATAGATTTATAGCTATGACCACAATAAATAACTAGATTTTCAAGTACAGGAAAGAAATAATAATACAATGAAAACATGAAATCACAAATGATATTTCTCTATTCACACAAATGGTCTAAGTTGATCTTTTAGGTGTACTTGCCTACAAAGGCTTTCAAATAAATCATCACATTCCTCTATGAGTCTTCAATCCTTATGACCTTTTGAATCCTCTTTGACACCTCACATATATATTTTCTCCTTTTTATTAAAATTAATAATAATCCATCTACCCTTGCTAAAAATTAGATAAGGGTTGCCTATGTTGGTGTCCTTAGGGAATGCCAACATTTGGTAGGGTATATACATATAAAATTAATCATTAATTATTTGACAATATTTTTTCTTGACATCCTTACCATTGGTCTATTCATGATTTCATTAACTCGTAATATATAATATAACTTTCATTGTCTTTTAATCAACAAAAAATATCATATAGATATACCTATTTTAGTTACATTCAACCTTATTAGACCCACAAGCTCCTATAATACATGTCCCAGTTGTCTGTGGTATTCTAGGATAAGTCTACATTAATCATATAGGGTTTTACTACAACCTTACCCCTTAGTGTGGCCTTGTCTTTCACATTCCAATGGTCATGTTTTTTAATCAAGATTTTTCACAATAGATTTTTTATACATTTGGTAAGGTCTGTTAGTGAGTGTATTATAGATATTATCATATAACATCAAGGACACTCATTATACTCCTATTGAATATTTGTAGTAATTACACTAACACTGAGTAAAATATTAATGCTTCTTCCTATTTCAACTCTACAACATTCTAACAGTGATAAGCCAAGTCTAAATATTGTTTATTTTAGGTCAAGGGAATCTATTTTCAAGCATTTCAATAAATATTCTAGCTATAGTCATTATAGTTGCATAATCATAGATCACATAATCATGCTAGGATGGATAACTACATTAGTCTGAGGCCCATTAAGTTATGTAGGTAGCACACAATTATATAGGGTTTTAAATTCTATCTTAACTATTCCCCTAACCCTATTTGCACCTTTTATAAATTGATCTCTATCTTGTTTCTTGTGAAAAATCTAGTCTTTTCTCATTTTCAGGTGTTTTGCATGACAACACAAAAACATGAAGTTCAATAGTCAACCCTTTCAAGTTATCACATATACCCAAATCTTAAAATTAAGAATAAATTCACCCAAGATGTGGCCACAATCAATAGACAAGGCCGTAGTGCACCCTTATCCACCTCTAGTGGATTTTTCCCAACAAACTATGAATTATTATTCTATTATATGAAATTGTTTGTAAGTTATTTCACCTATTTTTAGTTACAATGACCTTAACTAGTCAGAATAAAACTTGTTCTAGTGAGGTTTACACATCCTTAGGCCTTTTTACTATTTTTAACAAGTTTCTAATTTCTATAAATTCTATATCATATTGTATATTGACTATATTTTATTAGCAAATCAGTACATATAAACATTTATATTTTAATACTTTAATACCATTAGTTCAAGTCATCTAAATTTAAAAGGGTTAAACAATTTGGTGAACCTACATTTTATTTTGAACATTGATTGTTGTTTCCTTGATTTTAATTCTAAGTTTTCATCAAATTTATGACACTAAAATAAAATAGCCTTCAAATTTAGATATAAATCTAACATAAAATGATTCAATTTATTCAACCTTGGATTTAATCTAACACTGAAGAATTTTGTTTTATCACCTTAGATAAATCAAACACCGAATCTATTTAATTCAAACTTGGGTTGAAAATTTATTGAATTCTATACATAAAAATCCTTTAAATTTATTTTTAGTTTTTTTAATTTTCTTTTGCTTATTTTATAAAAAGTGTTCTAATAGTTTTAAAAATAGATAATGACTATCATAAAAGGCTATGTGGTTTTTTTTATATAGACATCGGACATCAGGGGTTTATCCAAATACTCATAGGCATAATATAAAATTAAATACAAAGTTTAGTTTACACATGCCTCATGGTATATCAAAAATGCCTAAGGTATATTTTTTTATACCATATGAATCCTTTTTTAATCATCATTTTTTTGGTGCACCTAAGGGTAGTATATCACCCATGAAAGTTACTTTCATTGTATCCTCAAAATTGGGGTTAGTGGGCTACATCATGGTTGTGCCTTTGTAGTTAGTGATATGAAACATTGGTATGAAACTAATAAATAAATGAGAAAGTATATTTTAGAGGCTAAAAATAATTCAAACCCTTATATATATCACCCTAATCCATTTTTTTTTCTTGTATTATATTCATAGTCATTAAAATTACTTTAATCACATTATATGGTATTCGTAGTCATTGGTATTGCTTGATTCACATTTTACTATGTTTATATCTATTATCACTAATTACTTAATATTATATTGTAGGTATCTAAAGTGTAGTGCTAGATTAAATGATATTTTTATTCGACATATGTAGCTTCCTTTGGTTTCTTTAAAATTGAAAGTCAAAATATTTTCTCTCAAAATGCTACTATTAAAATTCCTTGGGATCCTAAAAATGAGGTTCATATTGAAATTGATAATGAAATTAGTGAACAATACCATGATAATGAACATGACACTCATATTGACCCCAATAATCTTAATGGAGTAGATTAAAATTAAGTAAATTAATTATCTAAAATTAGTCAATGTCTTCACAAGAATCCCAATAAGGTGAATAATTTCATTAGTCTTCTTCTACATATAAAATTTGAGCATCAAGCTAATATAACCACATCTATACCACAAGATTTTATTTTATGGGTTTTGAAATCCCATACTTTCATTGTTGCCAATTTTGCTATTGTATTCATTCCTCTTTTCACACCTTTAGCTACATCTATAACACCATATCTTAGTTTGGTGACATCACTTGGTCTCTATAATATAACCATGGGTATACCTACTCTTTATACTTATAATATGCCTATTACCTCTTCAAATTATATTATAGAAAATACCATCCTTACATTACAATCTATGTTGGCCCACATTAAGCTATCTATTTCTCATGTTATCCTATCCATGGATTCATGTTCCTTATTACGCAACCCTTTGGTGCTGAAAATTGCATCTTATTAATTACTAGTTGCCTTTGTGTCTCCCAATATTCCTCTTAATGAATTCAAAGGTGACCCTAAATAGAATTTGTGTGACTTCCATGTAGATTGTCTAGTTTATGTGGGTAATCATAAATTGTTCAAAAAATAATTTCCAAGAATTTTAAAGGAATATGCTCTTAGATTGTTGTATAATATTTCTCATCAATCAATAAAGGATTTTAATCCTTTTTAAAATCAATTTTTGACACACTTTTCTATCAACATCAGGTAAAAGATATCATATGCTCAAGTTGTAAAGATCAAACAAGGGTTCAATGAAACAATCCATGAAAATGTGCTAAGGTACAAGACTATGATTATCAAAATGACAAATCAAATAGATGATAATGAGATTCAAGATATTTTTACATAAATTTTACTCTCTCCTCTTAAATAATCTATTATATTTGATAAGTTCAAATCATTTGATGAACTATGCCTTATAGTCAAAAATCATGAGGTCAATTTGCTTACTTTAAAATAGCTTAAGTATGTTTCAAATGTTCCTTCTAATTCAAATGTCAAGTTTAAAATCAAGCAAAATTATAAGAGAAAACCAATTGAAATAATAATGAAGAAAAATTTGAAATTAATTTTATATCACAACCACATCAAAAGTTATAATTACAAGCTCTACCAAGGAGGTGCCATCACCTCCTCATGTGTTATTGCAAAATATCCTATAATGAAAGCAAAGTAATCACTTTCCGTCCACCAATAGAAATGGATATGTCTAGACCAAAGTATAATTTTTTTCATGCCAATCAATATTTTGACTATCATAGATGTATTTAGTATTAAAAAAATCAATGTTTCAAGCTCAAACATATGATCCAATATATCATTGATGAAAATATCATAGATATTGGTACACCTATTTAATAGGATAAGCCATAAAAAAATGATAATGCAAATATAAAAAGTATAAGGATCCTTTTCCAAATAATAAAGCAAATAATAAGGATGATTATGAAGTTCACTATGTATACAACGTTCATCCTCCTTCTACATATGGACATCCATTTGATATCATTATTGGTATAGTTTCAAGCAAAAAAGCATCATGTCCTATGATTACATTTGATGATAGTGAAGGTGTTGATGATGATTTAAATGGAAACACACTATTTATTAAAGCATATGTTAACATTAAATCCAATCATAGTGTCATGATAGACAATGGATTAAGTTAAAATGTGTGCACCATAACATTGATTCATTTTCTTGGTTATAGAGAACAAGATTTTTAGGATACTTCTATAGTTTTCAAAGCATTTTATAGGAATACACAATATACTCTTTGGTATATAGTTTTTCATTTAAAAGTTTTCCCTCTCATAGTGCTTAATCCATTTATAGTTCTACTAAGCACAAGGGTCTTTGATATTCCACTATGACACCCCTAGATAACAAATATTAGATTAGTACCTTTTATAGTGCACAAATAACTTAAATACATTCATGTTAATCAAGTGGTCAAAATTTAAGGAATCTAATACAAATATCATTTACAATAGATGATGCTTACTCCTTTTATTAAATGGTTAATTGATATAATTATTGAGCAACATGGTAATGAAATAGTTCATAAAACTATTTAAGAGCATAATCTACATATTCCAAATAACATTATGGTTTCTTCATATATTAATGATCATAACCATATTATAGATAAATTTATCAATCTAATTATTAACATGATGTGGTTACACATGAGAATATTTAGTTTGTTTCACAGAGCATGTTACATCTTCTTAAGCATAAATGTGCACATAAAAAGAGGCCTCCACTATTTAAGGTACAAAAGGCTATTAAAAGAGTTTCACCTTAAGTAAATGTGTAGGTTGTTACATCCTTTTCTCCTATACATGAGTATACAAGTTTTCATGAGCATATGAACAATGATTTGGAAGGTTATATTACATCATAAGGCTCCTATTCAAATATAGATGCATATAAAGTTGGCACATATTATTCAAAATAAGTCACTCATTAATATCATGCCATGGATTATTCATGCATGTCTATCACTAATATCATTGGATAGATACTTGCATGTTCCTTGTACATAGCTTATTTTATTTTATTTCACTACTAAATCTTCTACACCTTATAAAATAATTCTTTTAAACCCTTCACTTTATTTTAATTTTGGGTACTCACCCTCTTGATTTTCAAGATTATTCAAATAATCTAAAACACCTATCACTCTATCACTTTGCTTGTTTACTATTGCATATCTTACACCTATGGCACTAACATAATCACATATTTTTTACTTTTTAAATGAACATATTTAACCTATTCCCAATTTTGGGAGCATGTACATTCATACATATTTTACATATTTGCACTACATTTCCATGTTCTAAAATTACATATACATTAGGGTCACATTAATTTCTTTCCTTCATTTTCTACTATGTTTTTACACCTTGTTGATAGTTATTTATATCCCTCCTACTTCCTCTGCATTCAAAGCTTTGCCTCTTAGAACCTTTTTCAAAATATTATTTAGCATTCAAATATTGGAAAAATTATATATATATATATATATATATATATATATATATATATATATATATATATATATATATATATATATATATATATAACATGCATATATTACACTAAAATAAAAAATAAAATGTTTTAAAATTTTCAAAATCAAGACCTAAAGCATTTGCAAATGTTTCTAGTGTACTTATTTTCATATATTTTTTATTATAGGTTAACTAAATAAAATAGTACATATTTTAATACATAATGCTTCTCACGTGGTAAGATGATTCTTTGATGTTAAAATTTCCTTATTACCCAAATAACATTGCTAAGTTGGGGGCATCTCTATGTTCTTTGTGAACACTTGAACATGTTACATTTATCCACAACCTCTCTACCATGTTGAGATATATATCATACACATTTCTTGCTAAATCACTCATATTTTTCAAGTGTGTTACATGAAATATACTACTTCCTAACTCTCTCTCTCTCTCTCTATATATATATATATATATATATATATATATATATATATGCACATAATAGATTTATACTATGTTAGGATAAAATAGATCAGTGCTCACAATAGTAGGTAACCAACAATAATTTTATGTGTGTGAGAATAATTGTACATGAGATGTGATTGTCACAACTCACCTAAATAGTATTTATGATATATTTTAGAGGACATGATAAAATGAGAGATTATTGGGATAAGGAATTGGTGTTGACACCTTATTTATAGGAGATATATGCACTATATATGTAATGCTTTCATATTAGTAAAATAATGAAGTTGACTAAAAAATTGGTGCTTTTCACATTTGAGCATTTGGATCTTCACCATTATGGGGTAATTCCCATCATTGGTATTAGAGTAGGTACCTTATAGGATCTCTATATAGTTTAGATCATGTTCGTATTAAGATTTTTGGAGTGCAAACCATGTCCACAACTCTTATCATTTGATATACCTTCACTTTTTATGTTAGAGATAATGTTGTGTATACCATAACAAACTCCATTAACATTCTATATTTTTACAATATTTATAACTATTCTATCTTGTATATTGTACAATATATCTATTGTTTACATTTGTTAATATATCATATTTATAATTCTAGTTGTTCATTTGGATTAAATATCATCAAGTTATATCTTTGCATATTGATCTTAAAAACTTTGTAACAAAAATTCAACCTTGTTCTGCTTTATATTGAAAGTGTTAGCATCGACCTGAACCAACTATAAATAGTACAATCTATTGCATAAGGGTTTGAAAAAAAATAGAAAAATAGTTTAAAAGAACCTCACAAATATTATCATAGATTTTTCATTTATCAACAAAATTTGATAATTAAAATTGCCCTAAAAATCTAAATAACAATAGAAAAAACCCATAAACTATTTTAATTTATGGTTTGTAATTTGATATCTATTTGTCATGAAAAAGAGGCATTTAAAATGTTTCAAATCTATTTTTAGAGCATGTAGATGATTGTGAAAGCATCAAATTTTTTCTCCCTTGACTAGACCCTAGTTGGCTCCAACCCTACAAAATCATTGACATGAAACTTGGGTATTTTAATATCATCAACCTATCTATTACATCATTATCTACCTTAGTAGTACTAAATAAATCTATCACAACTACCTCAATGGCCACTCAACTCCCTCCTCGATGGCACAATGAACTTGAAAGCTCTAAAATATTGAGCCTATAGTTTTTTTCATTAGGTGATATTTAGGTTTAGGTTCTATGTAAAATCTATTTTTAAGTTTTAGATATTTTATTTTATTTTTAAGTTTTAGTTTATTTTACGTAGTTGATGTTTGTTTGTATTTTTTATTATTAATCCTGAAGGGATAACTAAAGAAATAAATTTATTTTAACTGTCAATTAAACAATCACTTTTCTACCAATAAAAAAATGTTATAATTTTTTACATTGAAATATTTAAAATTTTCTAATAGTTAACTTGTATTTTCTTTAATTAACTGGATCTTCATTGGTAGTAATTAGAAAGATGTTATTAAAGAGAAAATACATGATATCAATAGACTAATAATAACCAAGAATCTCTCAGCATAATGCTATGATTGTTGGTATTGATTATGGAGGTTAAACATCAATGCATTTTATGATCCATAATTGAACCAATGGTGACAATTAAATTTTTAGATTTGAATAATGCATTACATATTTGATCCTAGCATTGAAGGGGATTTAGACTACACCATATTTCAATGTCACTCTTTGTCAATGTAAACAAAATCTTGGCATTCCCAAATTTGTCTCAACTATCATTGCAGCCTTTGAACAACAAAACAAACATTTTTTATTTACACTGCACTCCCACTCTAGGATCGCATGTTATCTATGTGATGAACCTCCTACAACAGATTACCTCCTACAATAGATTTAATCAAAATATGTGAAAATAAAATAACTCTTACCAATAACAAAAACATAGACAGCTTATATTGATCGCAGGCCACTTCGAGGGGGCAACCTCCTTTGAGCAAGCTCAATACAATGAATTCATGGATGCCTTCATTGAGCCTCAACACTTACTTATATACTAACTCTATTATAAGAAATACTACTTCCCTTATATGTGGGACAATTCAAATATGCTTTAAGGGATGACTTACATAGCATATGCATCCATAGCAATTATTACACTAATACTGCAAAGAGAAGGGTAAGGCACGAGTTCCTAATAATCTAGTTCAAATTGAACCATACTAGTTAATTTTTTTACCCTGTTCTTTAAATTTCAACTTTTTTCAAAATAATATTATAATTTGATTATTGTTTTTTTAAATTAAATGCATATCTAGTGCCTATCGATGCACAATTATTGGGATTATGTAGTTGCAATAAATTAAGAGCTATACACATAGATAACCTAGTATGGATGGTAATGTTTTCTTACCCCAATAGAAAATTTTAAAAATCTCTTAACGAGACAATTTTATTAGATTCCATAAAATCTTACTTAAATTTATAGTCATAAAAATCACAATCATTATGATTCATATCCACATCTAATTCAAAGGGAATAAAACATTCACGCAATAAAACCCACTATGTTACACCCTATTTCTTGTTATTTAGTCAATTCTATCAATACTAAATTTGAAAACAAACCATTTTTTTGAACTTTGAATTTATTCATTTTCTCCTTTCAAGAGTTAAATAGCATTCTAGGTAACATAGCTGAAATTCAATTCTAACATCTATGAAAGGGTTTAAAATGGAGGATATTAATCTAGTTAATGATGCTAAGAAACATTTATGCATGTGCTCCTTGTGAAGCCTCAAGCCCATTGACATGTTTTTTTTAAATGACAAGCTTTTGGCTCACTTGAGTACAAGTAACAAAACTAGCAATTTTATACTTCGTTTATTGTTGACTTTAAGAAAACATGGCATTCAAGTAGGAAACTATTTATCATCTAAATCTTAGTCACAATCATTGTTATAATGAATTGTGCACAAGTTCAATGTAAAGATGAGTCTGTACTTATTCAACAATATCCACTCCTCTATCCTTTGTCTTATTTTTTGGTCAATTCTATCCATGGTGAGTTTGTAAAATATACCATTTTGTTTGATCTTAGACTTTGGTCATTTTTTAATTTTCAAGAGTTAAATTGCATGCCCAGAGGTAAAGCTAAAATTACATTGCAACACTTATGCAGGGGTATAACATATAGGCTATTAATTTGGTTAATGTTGCTAGGAGATAATTGAACATATCTTCTTTATAAATCTTGTAACCCACTGACTGCTATGTGATCTTTTGAGTAATGATTCCAATTCCTTTATTTTTTGCCATCATCAAATAAAATTGGGTAATGAATCATCCTTATAATTTTTAGGGACTTGACATTTTTAGTACTATGATTATTTAAAATGCTCGAGTTACAAAATTGTTGAAGTTAGAGTTTGGTAGGTGGGTAATGGCCTTTGCTCATTTAATAACTCAAATGTGAAGCTTTAGGTATTTATTGAACTAAAAATAATGCATGCAAAGTGGAAAGAGGACAACTCTATATTTTCATAATGTTAGGGTTAGAAGATTAATACCACTTATTGTGCACTGCATGTCTCTCATGTTCATATGTTATGCAATATTTTTATAATGCTCACTTTTTATTGTATTACATGATTCTATATACAATTTCATAGTGTCCCAAATGTGGACACATTATATACTTTAATTCTATCAAGTACTCTTGAATATTATATTTGTTAGTTCTGGTATGTTGTATGTTGTGCCAAATTAAAAGGCTTTTTGATCGATGGTTTACTCATGAGAATTCAGTCAAGCAAATCAGTGAAAATAAATCAAACAAAATTTGATGGAGCTATTTTCCTGGGAGGTTTTCTAAGGTGATCCAAATTATTGATTATCCTCTACTGAATGAGGTGGTTTATCTGTATAGGCATGGTTACAAACTTGTAGTTGTCATCTTATCTTATGTTTTATTCTACTACATGCTGCACTTTGTACTTGATAATACACAAGCTAATTTTAACCTACATTATTCACTGTTTATGTATTACATGAATGAAATAATTTTAAATTTCACTACGAGTTGTTTATGTATTATATGAATGAGTTAGGTTTAACCTTCAATATGGTCCATTCATATATTATATCAATTCAATAGTTTTTTTGTGAAATTGGATATGGCCATTGATCATATTGCTAATTTTTATATTAGATGCATTTTAATCCTTAAACCTCTTTTGATTTTTGTGGGTTCCAATATAATTTCAATTTCTTATTATTATTTTGATATTTGACCAAATTAAATCTCATTTCTATTGAGTATGTGGCCAAAATATTTTGGTGGGGTTCCCAAGTTTCTAAATAGGGTAGAGGCTAAGAAAATGTATGTTATGTGCCTCAAGAAAATGTAGGGCTTGTGTCTACCCCTACCTTTATACATGTTAAAACTAGTGGTCCTGCCCCAACACTTATGCCTATTCAGAATCACATATATTCCCTTGATTTACATTGGGTTAACCTAACTGGGTGCTCATGAACTTAGTAAAATTTGGTATTTAATTTTAGCTAAATCTAGGGCTCGAGATGAGTAGATATATACCCTTACTTTACATTGGGTTAACCTGATTGGGTGCTCACAAAATTAAGATTGCTTAGTAGAATTATAAAGATATAGATTCTATCTAATAGAAAATGTTGAAATTTTATGGATTTTTCAACAACTCTACTTTCTAAAAAAAAATGTTTAGATCATATTCAATTATATTCTGAACCCGTAGGGACTTGGTGTATGGTGCCCTTATTATAATAAGTCAATAGGTTTGGTTGATAATATTTTATAGTATGTCATGTTTATTTTTTGGGTTTATTTATAAGTTTTATATTTGGGTCTAAATCAATAAGTATGTAGTGTTTTATTATTTCAATATGATTGATTTTTATATTTATGGCCAAAGTATAAAAAAATGTAGTATATGTCTAGGTTATTGGTCTAGTCATAAGTCTTTTATAATTTTTTTAATATTTTTTTAGTTGAGTTTAGTTTTTTAAGTGCTTACATCATTTTTATAATTTGCCATTTATTAGTTTTTTTATATATTAGATTTAATACATGGTATTATATTTATATTAGAGGCTTTTTTTTTTTTTAATGTTTTTATTTCATTATTTTTTAGTATTTTGTCATCTTTAGTCACCATAATCTTGTGTGGGTCATTTTATTTTGAAATTTATTAATATTAAAATAATCCTATGATCAAAAGAATTTGTATCTCAATAAAACATGAATGAAGACTCATCTTTGTACATCCTCTCTTTATAACAGATCCATTTTTAGGCAAACCCAACATCCATGACTTAAAATTACAGGGGGGGGATAGGAGGGCAAATTAATGATCTTTATCCCTGTAGTTCCTCTCTCCATGTGATCAATAAAGGGGGAATTTTATGAAAAAATAGATTATTTCTCATAATAGTAGGTGAGAAACAATAATTTTATGTGTGAAAATAATTTTACGTGAGTTATGATTATCACAACTCACCTCACTTGTATTTATGAGAGATTGTAGAGGATAAGATAGAATGAGACATTGTGTAGATAAGGGATTGATGTTTACACCTTATTTATAGGATATGTATGCACTATTTATGTAATGTTTTCACATTAATAAAATAGTGAAGTTGAATTAAAAAATTAGTGATTTTCTCATTCTAGCCTTAGGCTCTTCATCATTATGGGATAATTCCCATCATATTAGTCTCATTTGGTACATGATTTTCTTTGCATTCTTATTTTATTCCTTGATAAGTTAGATTTTATTTCTTATTGTGTGTATGGATCTTTCCCTTGTATGTTGAAATAATTTATTGTATGACATCATTTTTAAATTTTTGTATGTCCCTTAGCCTTGTGTATTATGGTATATTTTGCATGTTATTTATATATGGCCTCTTAGGCCTTGTGAGTGACATATTATGAAAATAACATAATAGTGTCTGACAATGATTTTCTGATCATTTCTTATTACTATGGTTCCATAATTCATATCATGATTTTTATTTCTTTTACTATGGTGTCATGATTCATATCATGCATTACTTACATAATTTATTCTTAATTTATTTCCATGATGCATATCATTCATATATTGCTTCTATGCTTCAAATGATTTATATTTATAACACATGCTTCATATGTAAATTCAATGTTATTTTCAATACTATATTTCAACCAATTTCAATATTGTAAGGACTTATTTATTAATATAACTTTCACATATAATTCATTTTGACATAAGTGACTCTATATTCTACATATATCATATCAAAAGGGGGGCATCATAATGGGATTTCTTGGAACATTTAGTCTCATGAAAAAAAATTCATATTTATAGAAATATAAATTTTTCAAATGACAATATGTTTCAACATTTTTAGATTACGGGGGCATGTGGAATACATCCACACTCATTCCTACAATTTTATATTTACAATTTTCAAATAATTTAATAGTTATAAGTTTCAAACTTGTAAAGGTCTTAAATAAAGGCAAAATTCAAAATTTTCAAAACTTAAATTACAAGTTCAAAATAGAATTTCAATATAGTACAGATACAAAGGGCATGATATTCCTTATGTTCACATTTATACTATGTAAATTTGAAAATTCTCAAGTTTCAAAGTTTCAAATAGTATCTACATCCCTCTGCATCAATGTGATAAGTATTAGTTGGTTGTGGGCCACTTTAGAGTTTAGTGATACTCAATGTCTATGATTACACTTTTTCAATATGTAGTAGGCTACATTTCTTGGATTCACCCCTTGAAATATACTAGAAATTACTCTATACAATCAAATGAGATTTGGATCATATAGTATTTCCAACTCAAGAGCATTTAATGGATTTTCAAAATGAGAATTTATCACTCTCAATTAACCATAATTCAACACTTCTTCAAATTTCCTAACAAGTGGGCATGCACACTTTGCCATCTCCAAATTACAGGGCAATTAGATTGTATACTCTTTTTTAGGTGTATACTTTCCTTGTTTTCTTTTTAAATTTAAAATAAGAATTTTTAAATTTTCAATTTTTAAATAAATAAATATCAATTTTAATGGCATTATTTTATATTTATTACATTAAGGCATCTTACACAATCAATTTTGCTATCCAAATACAAAGTGTGTATACACACTTAGGTTTGAATCTAATTTACTCTAGTAATTTAGATTTTTGCATCACTAGAATAAAGTGGGAAGGAAATATAGACACATTAATCATTAAGTGTTTGACAATATTTATTGTCGACATCTTTACCCTTACTTGGTCTATTCACCATTTCTCTAACTTACAATATATAAGATAGCCTTTAATATATTATAATCATTGAAAACATAATTAAAACATCCTTATTTTAGTTAAATTTATCTCTATTCAGTCCACAATCTCATATCAAACCCATCTCAAATATCCCAAGTCTTTTGAGATAAGTTTGTACTAGTTAGATAGGGCTACACCGTGGCCTTAACCCCTAGTGTGGCCTTATCTCCAGTGATCCAATTGTCACTTTTGTAAACCAATAAATTTCAAAATATATCTCTCAAACATTTGGAAAAGGTAGTTAGCAAAATTATTCTAAATATTATCCTATAAAATCACATCAAATGCCACTCATTTTACATGCACTATATATCTTTAGTAATTTACTTACACACTAATAAAAATAACACTATATACTTCTATTTCAACTTTTTAGCATTCTAATAGTCATAAGACAAGTTTGAATATTATTTATTATAGGTTAAAAACATCTATTATCAATAATTTAAATCAATCTTCTAGCTATAGTAATTCTAGTTGCATAATCACAAATCACACAATCACTCTAGGTGGGATAACTACATCATCCTGAGGCTCATTTGGGTTATATTATCAATGTTCAGTTATGTGAGGTTTATTAGTGTAGTTTTTTTATTTTTCCCTATTATTTAATTAGGGAAATTATATATTTTTGCATACTTGGAGTTTTCCTACATTAGTGAGATAGGCTAGCTTATGTGGAGATGTGTGTCATAGATGTGTCATAGGTGTCATGAGAATGTCATAAGTAACTCCTTTAACTGGCTATTTTGGGTATGGGAGTTACTTCTCTATTATTAGCACCTTGTCACCACCTTTCATGGAGGAGTTACAGTCTATTCTTGAGGTGCTTTGACCACCTTTTGTGGAGGAGTTACTTACATGCTCTCCTATATGTATTCTTCACTTTTGGCCATCTCAAGTTAATCAGATATTGGGTTTTCTCTTATTTGTCTTGTGCAATTTATCTTATTTTATAATTTCAAATTGCTTTAGCATCTATATGATGTACACTAGATTCATCTTGTGTGATCATGTATCCATTGCATTCACATTATCTAGATTCTGGCAACAACTCCGATATGGTATCAGAGCCACCCCGGTAATCGTGTGTCTGGTTATGCTATTAGTTTATTCTAAAATTCTTACTTTGCTGCTTTCTTAGTAGTTTTTTTTAACCTGGTTACATTTGAGAGTTTTGGTAGAGTTTCTTGAAAGCTCATGCAAATCCATATGGAAATCTATTAAGAAAAATTACTTCTGTTGAGTTTCATTCAGATCTAAAGCAAGGCAATTTGTGGAAAAATCAATGCTTGGCGTCGCTTTTCGACATAATGCATTGAGTTTTCTTGATCTTTTTTTATTTTCAATTTGTAGAATATAAAGGACCATTGGATTAATGTAGGCAGACTCAAGTTTGCTACATATTTTCTCTAACTAAGATCTACCAGCTGCACTTGGTGTTGGATCTGCTCATTTGAGCAACTTGGCACCCTTTTCCAGCAGCTTGGCATCCTTTTCCTACTCTTGGCATCCTTTTCCTACACTTGGCATCTTTTTTCCTACATTTTCTTTGTCCCTTCTCTACTGCATTGAAACTTGCTAATGTGCGTTGAGATTTGTGAGGTCTGCAAATTCAGTATCTCTCCTTTTTTTTGCCTAGCAAACTTAAAACTGCTTTCTTTTGAAAATGGCACACTTTTTCCTTGTTTGGTGTCCCATGTGGGCCCTTAGACACTTGGCCATCCATTAAATTGTCTTTTAATTTATTTTTTTCAATTAAAATTGACTTGTTTAAAAAAAAATTAGTCAATTTGACTGAGTATTAAGTATTTTAGACAATTTAATAGTTTGGGGGTTTAAATTTAAACTTGTATCTTCGCTTGTCGAAGACGAAGAGTGAGGCCCAGATTGGTAGGAGGCCAATTACCCCTCAAAAAGACCTCTTTTGGATTTCTCACTATGTGCCAAGTCCAACGAGTGGTTGGAATGCCACTTTTTCTCTCAAAACATGCATTTTTTTAATGTTTTAGTGTTATTTTTTTGCAAAAACACTAGTTTATAGGAAATTGAATCTTTAATATATTGCAAATGGTAGCTTGAATTTGGGTGCCATTTTTTGCAAAAGTGTTTTCATTTCAATTATCCATAGTGTAGGCTTGTTATTTGTTAAAAATTCACTAGTTTATAAAGTGCCTAAAATTTGGGTCTCTCGAGATGCATTTTCAGCTGAGTCTGACGCCCTGTTTGCTTAAAGTCTTACACTGATTACTCTAAGATGCATTCTTGTCTAAGCCCAACATATTTTGAGTGTGCACTTGCATATTTGGAGGGGGGTTCAAAATTTGGGGGGGGGGGGGGGTGTGATTACTTTTTAGCACTTGTAATCTTTGCTTTCATTCTCCTTTCTGCATAATTTCACAACTTGCAATCAACACAACTTCACCTAAATTTAGCTTAAAATGGATTCTTTTCAACTTAAACCCCTAACACCCTTCAAATATCATGAATGGAAGGTTAAAATGTTAATCATTTTTAGAAGTAAAGGGTTGTATAGGATCACCATGGGTACTAAAGTAGAACCCAACAATGATGCTAAAAAGGGCAAGTGGTAAAAAACTGTAGTGATGAAGCCTATGGAATACTGAGCTTGTCTATGTCTCCAAAACTTCTCTTCCATTTAGAAACCTCCAAGACTCTCAAAGACATATGGGACACCCTAAAAACCTTATTTGGGAAGCTTGATGAGATGAGAGGTCATGAGCTCAAAAATGAACTCATAAGTCTAAGTCCTAGCAAATTTGACACCCTACAGGACTTATTCACTAAGTTTAAGGCCCTTAGATTGCAATTGAAAGAATGTAGGATAGAGAAGAAAGATGATCAACTCATCCTTTCGATTCTCACAAAGTTAGGTCCAAGCTATTCAGTGTTTGTCTCCACTTTCCATACCACAAAAAGTGCCCTTGGCACTACATGGAAAATGCCTTCTTTGGATTCATTCATTGTTGACTTGACTAGGGAGCAAGATAAGCTAATTAAAATGGGCACAATGAAGTCTACACAACCCCAAGCTTTGATATCTAAAAATGGTAAGGATAAGACTTCAACAAAGGAGAAGAATAAATAGAACAAGGACCAGGAAAAGAAGAAAGAAAACAATAATCCTACCAAAAACAACACTGAGTCTTCCTCTTCCAATGTTAAACCTAAGAAGGAGAAGGTTAAGTGTGCCTATTGTAAAAAGACAAGGCATGATGAACACAAATTCATGAAGAAACAAATATATCACCTAAATCATCTTCTAGAGAAGCACAACATAGGTGTTCCTGAGTCCATCAAGCAAAATTCATCTACCCAAGATTCTACCAAGGCAAAAGGCAAGGATAAGGAGAAAGAAAAGGGCAAGGCCCTTGTAGCAACTATAGCTTATACAACATCATGGGTCATTGATTCAGGTGCTTCTCACCACATGGGCTCTTCACTAGTTGATTTTTCATCTTTAGAGCCTTGTAGCATGACTTCAATTAGTTTGGGTGATGACACATCAGTTTTTGTTGCAAGGAGAGGGTTAGTTGAAATGGAAGGAGGAACATTCAATAATGTTCTAAGTGTTCCTTCTCTTTCAACTAATCTCCTATCAATGTACCAAATCACTCACATTGGTTGGGGCATGAGAGTTGAGTTTTCACTAGATTCAGTGGCTATCAGGGAGTTGTATAGTGATACTACAATGGCAGTGGGTAGGGCAAATCACCAAGCAAGGTTATACACCTTCTCACATTTTTCACCAGAGTCTTCTCTAATAGCATTGCTGACTCATTCAAATGGAGTTAGCAAATTATGGCATGAGCAGTTTGACCATCTTAACTACCGCTACATTGAACAACTTTGCAAAAATGACATGGTCATTGGCTTGCCTCGTGTCCAATTCTCAAAAGGACTTTACGAGGGATGCTCCCTTAGGAAGCATCCAAAATCAAAATTTGACAAAGGCAAAGCTTGGAGGGCTTTACAACCTTTGGTCTTAGTCCACAGTGATGTATCAGGACCCTTTCCCAAACCATGTTTCACAAGGGCCAAGTACATCCTCACTTTCATTGATGATTTCTCTAGGTACACTTGGATATTTTTTCTCAAACAAAAGTCTGAAGTGTTTGAAAATTTTCTAGACTTCAAGGCTCTTATTGAGAAATAGAGTGAGAAATACATCAAGGTTCTTCAAACTGATAATGAAAGGGAGTATGTAAGCAACAGGTTTGAGCAATTTTACACCATAGAGGGGATTGATTTACAACACACAGTCACTTACAGTCCTTCACAGAATGGGGTTGCAAAATACAAAAATAGGTTCTTAAAAGAGATGGGTAGCTGTATGATTCACTCTAAATCCTTAGCACCATAGTACTGGGCTGAAGCCATCAATTATGCTTGCTACATTCAAAACAAGGTTCCTCACAAAGCTTTGAAAGGGATAACACCCTTTAAAGCTTGGCATAAAAGGAAACCTAATGTTGGGCACCTTAGGGTTTTCAGATCCCCAGCCATGGCTTGCATACTGAAGAAGAAATGCAAAGTTATGGAACATCAGTCCAAACCTTACATCTTTGTAGGATATCTAGATGGTATTAAGGGGTATCACCTTCTAGATCTGACCACTCATGAGTTGTTCATTGAGAGAAGTATCCATTTTCAGGAGATTCCTAGAGACTCAACACTTGGCACTTCTTCTCCCTCATTATATCTACTTCTTCATGATGATTCCTCATCAGATTTAGATCAGCCATAATAGGTTCTCGAGCTAGAGACATCTTCTTCTTCTTCTTCAAGTTTAGACAGTGAGGATAGTGATGCAGAGTCATCCACCTCTAGTCAGTCAGAGGATAAGGAGTTAGCACCTAACTCACCCACTTCTAGGGCACTTTGGGCTAGATATACACTTAAGAGTGCTGGCACTTGGGTAGGAGATCTCGTAGATGACAGATGTGTTAGGGGGGATTTTTAGAGAGATCCACATGCCTTCTTTGCTTCAGTTTCAGATCCATAGAATTTTCGAGAGGCATCAGGGGTACCTGAGTGGGATAGTGCTATGGAGGAAGAATATTCTTCCTTAATCAAAAATCACACTTGGGATTTGAATTCACTTCCTAAGAGAAGAAAGATGGTTCGATGTAGGTGGATATATCAGACCAAGTTTGTAGCAGATGGGTTGGTTGATAAATACAAGGTGTGATTGGTTGCCATGGGTTTCTCACAGGTGGTAGGCATTGACTACTCAAAAACCTTTACACCCATTAAAAGGATGACTTCTATCTGAATCACCTTAGATATTATTGCATCACATGGTTGGGATGTGTACCAGATGGATGTGAAGAGTGCCTTTCTTCACGAAGACCTAGAGGAGGAGATCTACATGGAGCAGCCACCAGGATTTGTTCAAGATTCTTCCTTTATATGCAGACTTAGGAAATCTATATATGGCCTCAAACAGGCCCCTCAATCATGGTACACCAAGATGGATTCCTTCCTTCTCACAGTGGGTTTCACTAGGTGCCATTCTAACCCCAATGTCTACTTCTTGCGACAAGATGATTTGCTCCTAGTTTTGGTTCTATATGTTGATGACCTTTTGATCACTGGGAGTTCTTCATCAGCTATTGTAGTGGTGAAGGCATCTCTCCAAGATAGATTTGACATGACAGACTTGGGTTTGTTGCCCTACTTACTTGGCATCGAGATCTCATAGTCAAATTTAGGGATTTCTCTTGCACAGCCTAAGTATGCTCTTGACTTATTGGCTTAGTTTCACATGGCTGATTGCAAGCCATCTCCAACTCCCTTTCTATCAGGAGTCAAGCTTGAGGCTGACTATTCTTCACCATTGGTTGATGCCACTCGGTATCGATAACTTGTTGGTAGTCTCATCTATTTGACTCACACCAGGCCCAACATATCATATACAATGGGACTTGTCTCCAAATTTATGCAGGAACCTCATGAGCTACATTAGAAAGAAGCTAAGAGGATCTTGCATTACATATAGGGTTCACATAGATACAAGATTCATTATAGATTTATAATAGAGGTTGACTTGGTTGGATATACAGATTCAGATTGGCCTATCGATTCATAGACTCACAAGTCCACTTCTGGTTATAGTTTCTCTCTAGGTTTTGGTCCTATCAGTTCATCTAGCAAGAAGTAGAACGTTATTGCTATATCATCCATAGAGGCAAAGTACAGGGAGCTGTTAATGCAGATACTGAGGCTATTTGGCTTCAGGGGATTCTTTTCGAGTTTGGTATTCCTATCAGGTAACCCACCATCATTTATTGTGACAACCAGAGTACCATTCAAATTTGTAGGAATTTGGTTTAGTACCAACAGACCAAGCACATAGAGATTCACATTCATTTCATTTAGGAGCTTATTCATAGTCAGGTCATTGACTTGATATTTTGCCAGTCTTTGGAGCAAGTTGCAGACATCTTCACCAAACCTTTCATCGAGAGCAAGTTCATTCATCTACGAGCTCTTCTTAGGGTGCAGTCGACATCTGCAACATCATCATCTTCAGGGGGGGCCTTCTAGCCTCTTCATTTCTTTTATGTCTCTCTTTTTGGGGGAAGTTTTTTTCCTATAGGTTTTCTCCTTTTCTCTATCTTATGGGAGATTGCATTTGTACATGGGTACCTCATGAGGTCTATTTGTTGGGACCCATTTTATATTTCCACACTGCCCACCTAAGCTATGCTTATGGAGGGGGGGTATTAGTGTAGTTTTTTATTTTTCCCTATTATTTAATTAGGGAAATAATATATTTGTGCATACTTGGAGTTTTCATACATTAGTGGGGTAGGCTAGCTTATGTGGAGATGTGTGTCATAGATGTGTCATAGGTGTCATAAGTAACTCCTTTAACTGGCTATTCTGGGTATGAGAGTTACTTCTCTATTCTTAGCACCTTGTCACCACTTTTCATGGAGGAGTTATAGTCTATTCTTGGGGTGATTTGACCACCTTTTTTGGAGGAGTTACTTACGTGCTCTCCTATATGTATTCTTCACTTTTGGCCATCTCAAGTTAATCAAATATTGGGTTTTCTCCTATTTGTCTTGTGCAATTTATCTTGTTGTATAATTTCAAATTACTTTAGCATCTATGTGATGTGTACTAGCTTCATCTCGCGTGATCACGTCTCCATTGCATTCACATTATCCAGATTCTGGCAACAACTTCGATAAGGTTTCTAAATCTATTTGAGCTATTACCTTTACCCTATCACCCCTTTTAGAAATTGATATTTATTTTGTTTATTGTGAAAGATCTAAGGTTTTATCTTTTTAATATTTTCCTTATGATAAGTCATAACATAGAGTTCAATAGTCAACCCTTGCAAGAGATCGTGCAACCCAAATCCAAAAATTAAGAATAAAATCAACCAAAACAAGGTTGTAATCAATATAAAATATCACAATGTGCCCATGTCTACCTCATGTAGACTTGTCTCCACAAATTATGAATTATTTTTTTCTAATACAACACTACTTTTAGGTTATTTCACATAGATTTCAATTACAATGAGCTCACATAGTTAGGATAATTTTTCTTAGGGAGGTTTGAAAATCTTGAGGCCTTTTTACTATCTATATCAAGTGTCTGATTTCTATAAATTTCATATCATATTATATATTTATTATGATTTACTATTGAATCAATACATATCAACATTTCTATTTCAATAGTTTAATAGTTTTAGTTTAATTCAATTTAAATTAAAAGGGTTAAACATCTATAAATATGAGATAGTTTGGACCTAGATGACTTTGCACTCTATGTGTGTAATTTGGATATTTGTGATTCATTACATAATTTTTTATATGCCTTCTTATTCACTTGAAACCCTAGTTTGATAGACAATGAGGAATGAATGGAGTAAATGGGAAAAAGGGGTAAGTGTTTGAAGTTGTGTTTAACCTCAACACCCCTATCCTAAGCACTACCTACATACTAATGCTTTGAAGAGGGATAAAAATCCATGTATATCCCTGATTCTATGGTGGTGTGTGTTATAGATGAGTGTAATCCTATTTTATTTAAGTGATTTAACCATGAATTGTGACCTTTGAGGTGTATGCAAACTTAGCTCAGGGATACTATGGTTATGTGGACTCTAAATTAAGGAGAATAAATGATTTTTCCTTGATGTGAAATTAGATGTTTCAGTTATTTTCCATATATGAGCCTCTTATGTGTAAAATGATTTTAAATGTGTATTTTATAGTGATATTTTGGGAAATTCCTCTGATAGGGCTTGTAAAAGATGCAAAATGACTTGTTAGGTGATTTTAATTTTGAGAAATTAGCCATTATTTTGTGGGAAGACACGTCAAATGGATTTGGATGTTACCAGTGGGTGGGATATTCCTAAAAGCGTGGAATTTTTTAGGAACTAAAGAAAACTAATATAGAAGTGTGGATTAATTTAAGGGTGAGATTAAGCTTATTAAAATGAATACTAGGAATAATTATGTATTATATTTTCTCAAGAGTGAGGGTCATCTGCATAGGATAAGAAGAATAATAAATTAGATCTACATAATAAGGCATGAGCTATGTCATGTATAATCTATGGTCACAAGTGCACAATTTCAACATTAGATGTTAATTTATATGATTGCAAGATGTAAGTAGCCATTGATTTAGGAATTTATTACTTACATGCTTTAGATAACTCAATTTATATATTGCCAAGACAATGGAATCTCAATGCAAAATTAAAAACTGTATAACATATCATGAGCTTTATACTACTCTTTCTAAATTTTTTTCATCATTCACTATTAAATAAATCCCATTAGTGTAAAAAATTATCATAATTTTTATTCTCAACTTCCCTTTTTCACACTTATCAAACACTATATGATACATAGTTCCTCATCCACATGAGGAATTATCCATATACCTTAGTGCTAAGGATGATTATATTATTTTAAACATAAAATATATCACCACTAAACAAAGCTCATGGTATAAATATTTCATCCAATTTATTGAACAACAAACTTATCCAGATGAAGGTGAAACCCCATGAAAATACTAGACTTTATAAGTAGGCCTTTATTTTTTATTAAGCATAACATCCTTTACTATTATAATGTTAATGACATCCTACTATATTATTTTACTAAATAATAATTTCCTTCTCTTATTAAGAAAGCACATAGGGGAATTTATTTTGACCATTATAATAAATATTCTACAACCCTCAAATTCCTATGTATGGGTTATTATTGGCCTACCCTTGAAAAGGATTATATCACCTTTTTGTAATTATATTAATCATTTTTATCTTAAATATGATCTCATTAATTATAATTTGGATGATATTTAGAATATTTAATCTATTTTTTCCTTCTCTATGTGTGGATTAGATCTCATCAATAAGTTGTCTCAATCACATGATATACATGTATTCATTAATACTAACACTATTTACTTTACTAGGTTGATATAATTTATGGTTATTGATACTAATAGTGGTGTATTATATAAATTTATACTTAACCATATCATATGTAATTTTTTAAATTTTTTCACACCATCATATCTAAAAATGGAGGGAATTTGAAAAATAAGAACATGGAGTAGGTTTGTGCAAAATTCAAACTTACATGAAAAAATTCCACACCTTATCACTCTTAATGTAGTGGCCAAGCTGAAGCTACCAATAAAATAATTAATAATATCTTGTAAAATAATATTAATGATTCTCATTTAGATTGAAACATCAACTTTTATCATCTACTTTGGGCCTATCACACTAGTAATTATACTTCCACTAGGGTAACTCATTTCACTCTAGTCTACAATTTTGAATCTGTCATGGCACTAAAAGTGGAGTTAAATTCTTTGAACATTAATATTCACATCATCATTCCTGAAGAGGATATTTATGAAGTGTACCTTCATTATTTATACTTTATTTATGAGAGATGCATGAGTAATCTCTAGCACAATCATTAGTGAAAAACATTCATCATTGAGAAACATAATAATAAATTCAAGGTTTTAAATTTTGATGTTGGAGTTTTAATTTTTAAATTGCACTATACCCATGAAAAATATTGAAAGTATACCCAAAATTGGTGGGGTTCATACCTTATCAAATACATCCTTAAATCTAGTACCTATAGATTGAAAACTAATGAAGAACATGTCTTCAAGGAACTGATCAATGCTTAGTTATTCAAGAAATATTTTTTTGACCTATGTTATTATTAGATTCCTTTTACTTATAGTGATTTTATATTATTTTTAGATAACATTTATTGTAAGATTTTTACTAAATATTTTATGTTGTAGCTTAAACTTTTTTTATTTACACCTCTAGTCCCTTTGCATCAACCATAATTCATATTCTTTGTTCTTAGGTCTCTTTTAATTTTTAAACATATTGGTTTTTCAATTTTTGAGATTAATGGTAAGACTTGGGGAATACAATAATTCTATCATTATAAATGTCCATCCTCTTTATTTTTTTATGGTCATTTTCTATTTATTTAATTACAACCATTATTTCCTTTATGATTTTTTGGTATTATTTATCCTTTTTACACCTTTATGGGGTTTCAAATATTTTATACACTTCATTTATTTATCCCACTTATGGATCTTAGATTTTTGGTTTGTGATTTTCAAGGTATGACCTAGGGAATCAACTAGACCCTCTTCATAATTACCCATCATTATTCACTTTGTTTCATATACTTCCTTTGCTCCCAACCTTAGCTAAGCATATTTTTTATATAATAAAATGGTCAAAACTTGTGATTCATAACTTAGTGTCAATCATATTATCTTTTGGTAAAATTAACACATTATACCTACATGCTCCAATTCACATTTTACCCTTCTTATGATGATGTCTCAACTTGCATGTCATTGTACCATCTTCCTTTACACACTTTTTATGATTTGGGGATACCAAATCATGAAATTCTCTTTTTCATGAAATTTCCTATTTTGCACCTCCTTTTGGTCTCAACAAGGTTAGTTTCAAGATTTTACTCAGTCATAAGGTGTAAGTCTATGAGTATCTAGGTGTCTTGATCTCTAGGTTCCCATCTTTAATAGCTAAGTGTATTATCTCTTATGTTAGTCATATTTATAACCCATGGTTGTTTTTTAAAAAAATTGTATGGAAGTGGAAAACATAAAAATCCAAAAGATACAAAAACAATATTATCATACTTGAAAAATGAAAAAAATTTATTAAATGTCAAATCAAACAAAAATATGTGATATTTTTTTGGAACACCCCTTATTTTAGTCAAAGATCAAATTTCGTAGTTGGCCTCATGATATAGTAAATTTACATTGGAGTGTGATAGCCTAATAGATTGTGGTATGAGGTCTTTCGTTTATATATTAAATTCTAGTGCCACATACTTTTACATGCAAATACCCAATCTTTAAAGTATATTGGTGTCTTGATAAAGGGTCATTAGGAGGAAGGATCACATTATGGGAAGGTAGGATCATTTTATTTTATTTTCCTAGACTTGATGGGGTGATTTTTATACTTCACTAGTTAGCCCCAACTTACACTTTATAGGTCAGGTTCTCTAAGGTCATTGATGTTGAAAAACTTTAGTCTTGCCAACATGATTAGAGTGTTTTTTTTGTATTAAAGACCATGTTTTCACCTTGGTGATGCATTTTTTTCCCTCCATATATTTTTTTCGTCTTGATAAGAAGGTTTTTTCCTAAATATTTCCCATCTTATTTATGTCAGATTCTTCATCACTTTTAGATATGTTAATGTTATGATAGATTTAGTGTTTTCCATTTTTAATAGAAGCTGCATCTTTAAATTATTATAAACTTTTATCTTAGTCATTACATTATATTTATATGATTTATCTTATTTATATTTAGGATCTTGAGATTTATATTCACTTTTTTGTGGCCATCCAGACCCATTTATCCCTTTCATGATTTTGTGTTTTACCTTTTTGTGGGCCATCTATTACCATTTATATTTGATATCACTTATTAAATTTTTCCTCAAATTCTTTAGTTATATATTATTCCTAGCATGATTTATTTCTAATTTTACCTTGTTATAATATACTTCTTTAGATATTTTGGTTGTAATTTAATCTTAACTATCTAGGCTTAATTATTCTATGTTTTATAGTCATCTTCTTGGATTTATATTGTTACATCCATTTAATGACTATCTTGTGTATTTTAACATTGATTTTATTCCATGTTTAGCCTCATATATTTAGGGTTTCCAAATGTAATTATTACACATAATAAAATTAAGGATAGAATATTTGTGTGTATCATTTATGTAGAAAGGTAATTCAGGATATAAATATGTTACTTTCAATCATTCAATTCTTTTGACATTTATTTTCAGTTATAATTTAGTTTTTACTATGCATCTTTCCCAAATCATCATCTCATATTACATTATTATGACCTATGATTATCTTTGGGTGGGGAATATGTATAAAACTAATATTTTTCATCTTTATTAGTTGAGTGATAATTTTTGTTCAAGGAATCATAGGTGCATCAATTTTCTTGAGTGCACATCCTAAGGACTACATTGAGAAAGGGTGGGGTTGGATTGTGATATTTTATGAAATATATTTATAAATTATTATTCCATACCTTAATTACTATTATTCTAACCTACTTTGAGTGTCTTTTTATATTCCTTCTTTGTCTCCTTATGTCTATTTATATATCAACCCTGTATTCCTATTGTATTGGCATGGTTGATATAGTTTGTTTCCTACCTATTTATCCTTGAAATATAATGGCCTCTCCAATATAGTTATGAGTT